>CM053026.1:84835618-85045618 GCA_028564925.1 Lithobates sylvaticus
TGCATCCATTACTCTACAGCTTGCAGCATCTGCATTCCCCATTCATACACACTCTAATCAATTCAGTGAATTCTCAGTAAACAGCATCTCGGCTGGATCCTTTCCTATCCCTGCCTCAGCATTCATTAATGAGTCAGCACTCGGCACATAATTCTGATTCTGGTTCCTTGATTATGCATCTGATCAGAAGAGAATTTCTGTTAGTGAAATTAAAACGTTGGGGATTTATTCACACAGGCAGAGGAAAGGAGGCCTGAAAAGTAGCAATTTCCATACATTCAGGATCACGATTTAAAAAGAGAATGATTTCCAAGGAAGGATAAACTGAACAATACGGTAGGAAAGCCCTTCATTGCATCACATTATGGCTTCTATTCAAGGGTGACTTAGACTTAATGCAGGTGGTGAGCTACCCCTCCCCTTTGGCTATATCACATATATGGGTTCCGCTCTTTCTTGATTCTATGAATGCCAGTTCACTACATATTATTAAATCCGGTGTTACACACATTACAAAATACAAAGCCTGCTCATTTTCTACACCCCACCCCGAATAGCGCCATTTAAAAAAAAAAAAAAAAAGGATTGGGAGAAAAAAAAATTCTTCTTACATTTCATCATGTTCGCTTGGGTGAGGGCGACATCCCTGGGGCTTCTAGTGGATCTTGGGAAAGCAGGATTCCAAATCCTGCACTGCATTATCGCAGGATGCATTAGTCCGAAAATCCGAAATAATTAAGGTCGAATCTGTCATTGAAGGCTTATGGTGTCTGTCGAATGTTCTAAGAAGATTCAACTGAGCAGTTAAACTGTACGACACCGCAATCGTACATTTCCATTTGAATGTTCCGCCTACAAGCTATAGTAGAATTCTAATGTTGTATGATACTAGTAATAATTATATTAATTATTATTACTAGTCAACCAACATTAAAACATCTTCTATAGCCTATGGGCAGAGCATTTGACCATAAATGTCTGCTTGCGGCGACTGCTTTGTCGAATCTTCATGTCGAATCTTCTCTCTATGTCGAATAATCTTGGACTAATAGTTAGGTTAGGCACAGTCGACCTTTTTTGCTATTGTCTCTATAATGTCGAATCTTTTCTCTCTATGTCGAATCTTTTCTCTCTATGTAGAATAATCTTGGACTAATAGAGTTAAGGTTAGGCACATTCGACCACAGTTCGATGGACACAGATCGCCATTGTCAGCGTCACGTCGATTCTCCTATCTATATCGAACTGTTGTCACAGCGAAAATAAAGCATTTGTTTATGTCGGATCTTTTGGTTTTTGGATTCTGCACGTTAGTTATCGTTTGTTAAAACGATAATGAAAATACCCGAAATTCGGACAAAAACGAATGCACATGTCTACCGTTAAGTCCTTTGTGTATTTTTAGGAGAAAAAATACTATTTTCAGGGGATTCACTTCAGTTGCTTTGAGACCTATTTGTCCAGGTGGACTGTTATATTCACCCTTCTGGCACTATGCATGGACTCGCATTACTTCCTGCCATTTTCTAATGGAGATCATATGGACACAATATTTGTCATTCATGCATCTATTCGCACATTGTTTGTTATGATTTGTTGTATTTATGTTTTCAAATTTTTCACTGTGGATTGCGTGTAAATGTAACCCAAGTAGATTTTAGCAATGCACTTATTTGATTTTCTGATTGGGTTGGGTCATTATCAAGACCTTTAGTGCTGGCTGCTGCCTTATAACTAACACGCGAGCGCAGTTTTTTTTCTTCTTTTTTCACATTGACCTAATTGATATTGATGGTAACTCAAAGTAGCAGTTTTATGCTGATATTGGCAGCACAGCTTGCTACAGTGTCTAATGAAGCAATCTATGACATGTTTTGCCTGGGAAATGGGCTTAGTCTGACTATTTCTTGGGTGAAATGTGTCGGTGGAGGAGTTGAGACTGGAAGGGATCTCTAGCGTCCTTTCTAATGAAAGTTTTGCACTTACTCTAATAGGGGCAATGTGACAGATTTTTTTTTATATTAAGATCAGTACCAAAACAGAACAAAGATTGATTTCCAGCATCCATCCAATAGGCTTACATGTGACTGACTTTCACACAAAGGGTTGGGGTTGTGTTGAGAAGATATTTTAGATAGAAATAGTGTTCCGAGAGTTGTCAGAGGGGTTTGTAATGCTTGGAAAAGTCACGCCGTCTTCCTGAAAAAGGTTTTCACAGCTATTACCTTTCGTCAGCATCTTGATGAGGAACAATACAGTGGATAGAATTCATCGAAGTTACCTTAGCGTAATAGCTGTGCCCTAAGCCATAGCAAGCAAGGAGCTCTGTAGAGCCTTCTATATCACACCAGTCTTCTACTTGCAGTCTCATTGATCTGATACTTCATCTACTGCCTCGATTTTGGCTGAGATGTTTTAAACTCAGCCTAAAATACAACTTAGAAAAATGGGGTAAATTGTTACTGCAACAAATGGAAGTGACAGACACCACAGAAAAATGCCTAATTAACTGTCAAGTGTCAGCTTTTGAATAGTCTGTCCGGAAATAAAACGTATCTTCCCTGCACAATGGAATCTTTCAGAAAGTGAATTTTGTCAGATGTAATCCCAAGTCTGGCAGTATTCTCTACAGTACCTGAGATCCTGATCTGTATCTCAAACCAATCAAACTCCAACGCAAAGCTCAGCTGCAACAGTCCTATTGAATGCAATTAAATACATGACAGCACGCTCAGTCATATCGAATAATGCCAACATATTCCCGTTTGAAAGTTTTTTACTTCTATAGCGAAATGTTCTTTCACTGAAAGGGAACTGACAAAATATAATGGAATAGTTATTTTTATCTTACAGAGGTGTGCAGATTTCAGTTTAATACAGTGAAAGAAAAGTTGTACTTGGAGAAATTTAAAAATGTAGGATCAAGGTAGGGTAAGGGCCCTTTCAGATCAAGCATGCTGTTGTGTGCAGCACTTCACGTATTATTTTGCATTACATTAAGGCTGACCTCCCTTCCCCTTCAATAACATGAGCTGCCCTACCTCCTCCCCTTCCTCTCTAACCAATGGACACTTTTTTTTTTTTTTTTTTTTTACAACATACTTTATTTGTATAGCACTTGTGATTTTCTCCCCTGGGCGAGACATTCTCCCCCTCAAGCGCGTACGTAAATGTGCCGCAGGGCTCAAGTCCCAAGCATGCGCAAAGACCGAAGTCCGAAACCTTCCCTGGCGCTGTGCAAATGCGCCACCATGGCCCGTAGGCTGGGCAGATCCCCATGGGTGTGGGGTGTGGTGGCAATAATTCACACACTGCACTCAGGTGCAATGAAAAACTTGTATGGAAACAGCACAGCAACAGTCCACAACCCACTTACGGTTTCCATTGATGTGAAGAGAGCCGTTATCAGCCAGACTGATCACATCTGTTAAAAGAGCAGAAATGTGGCGTGGCCATCTTGTGCTCAAGTAGGATAGTGGCTAAGGAGTTGCAACCCTACGTTATCCCTCATCAGGCAGGGTTTCTGCTGCTATTGTACCACTGGCAAAAATGCATGCTAAATCTGAGAGTCAGGGGCTTAAACTAGGCGCTGCCTGAGCCAAGATGGCTGCCAGAGCCACATGGGGTGGCAACATCCAACTGGATTGCTTCCCCAATGACCCCGAAAACCATAGAGGAACTGTGTTCCTCTTGACTTCCTCTACAGCTACAGGTCAGCTGTGATGAGCACCACCTGCAGTGGGGAAAGTAGACTGTACCTGCCTACAGCACCTGCGCAGAAGAATGACAGTGCCGAAGGGGGGGTGGCAGGCGTGAAGCCTGTCCAGAGTGGACTGAAGTTCTGCTTTAGGGAAACCTATTCATTTAAAATGAACTGCCAATGCACCTTAACGTTTTTTTTTTTTTTTAAAGTATGCTCCTTTTTTTGTAATGCAGTGCACCAGAACACACATTCTAAAAGAATGGCACTGCATAAGATGCACAAATCAGTACTGTGCTTTAAAATGCGCAATTTACAAAGCACTGCAGCAATGCATTGGGTTTTTAAAAGTACTGGGCCCATTAATGAATTCCACTGACTAAACAGTTTAAAATATCCATTTTCCTGAACACCAGCACGATCCCTGTGATTTACACAGTGTTGAAATCGTTTTTCTATTTACAGTATTTTTTTTGCTTTCCCAAAAAAATCTGGCACTGCACAATATGAAAATTTAGCAGCCATTACTGTAAGATATTAGTAATTCGATTATCAAAATTAAAGCATATCTAATGTACTGTGAAAAACACACTATGAAGTATTACAAACAGCATGCTATAATCAATACTATATTTAACATTTAACGACAACCAGATACAACTCTGTACCTATACCACCAATGACACAGCCACAGAGTGATTGTAAACGATCACCTTGTAAAACAACCCAATCAGTATAAAATAGAAACGAAAACGGAAAGACTGTATGTTTAATAGGAAAGCAGAGGGACTGGCAGAAACACCAGGGATTTCACATAAAGGAACCAATACAAAGGGAACAGGATACTTTCTCATACAAGTACGTGGTACAGAAGGCACATATCAGGAATATAGCGTGTTGTGGTAACAAACGCTTTAAAGTATATCTACACCAAAAAAAATTACAGCCCCATTCTGGAATACTTTTCTAGGTGCGAGTAGCTGACATGCCCCCTCACGTTGGCGACTGAGACAATCATCATCCTTACCTATGCGTCTCCTTATTAGTTGTGTGGTCAGACAGCAGTGTGGTGATAGTGGGGAACACAGTTGGCAACGCTAGCTTGGCATCACTACCACCTAGAAAGGTGGGGCAAATTGCTACATGCACTGTGTCCCCTGGGACCCAACCTTTACAATTAATTCTTACTTTAACTCTTAAAATCCAACACCACGCTCAGCCGCACATTATGTGAATGGGCCCTTACATACAAAGCTCCGACTGTCCCATCAGTCGGGACTCCAATGACATTCACCCAACACAAAGTTTGGTTTTGTATTGACTTTGCCCATTATCCCTTTTAGTCTGCTGAAAATATTGCTTGGGCACACAGTATTTTTTTGTCATCAATTACTAACAGAAAAAAAAAAAAAAAAACATTGTATGTGCAATCTGATGATCGGATTTTCTCATGATTAATCTACAAGATCTATAGGAGGCCTAATTTAATCTTAGTCCTATAACAAGGATTACAATATATAGAATTCATTGAAGAGCTCATTAAATACTTACGACCATATTATTTAAGGATACCCAGCAATCACTAGGAAACTCCTGAAGCAATGGGACCAGGAATTGCAGACAGCCGTCCCAGTGGCAGAGGAGAAGCATCATTCCTATGAGGTTAAATATTCTAACCACAGCACTGGCAAGGTCATAGGTCATGTGGAAAATCTGCAAGACAGGAACAAGATGTAATTTAATATTAGAATACCAAACGTTTTATAAAGAACACCATTTAAATATTAATGCCATTAGTACATATATTTTATAAATATTATAAATAATTAACTCACATATTTAGTAAATGTGTTGTTTATATTTTGCTGACAATTTGTAAGAGGAATGGGAAGTTATGCGAAATCCCCCAAAAAAATTATTTTTTTTAGGAGAGGGGAAAAGTTAAAACCTCCGAGAGGTTTTTATTGCCGTCTTTGTCTTCCCATTTTCTTATGCTTTTTTGCACATGTTAAAATGTACATTTTAGGCTTGAAGAATAATTAAAGCCCAAGTTTACCCTCCAAAAACAATTAAATAAGCACAATGGACATTATGTGCCCTAGGTGTGATGTGTCCTTTGTGCTTCTTTTTTTTTTAGTTCATTCAAAAATTTCTGTCCTCCCCACCACCATATTCTTCCAGTGTGGTAGGGGTTAAATAAACTGGGGAGCCGTCACAGGCTCTATACATAGAATCCATTACTAAAGCTTCTGTGACTTAAACAGGATCTATGAATGGAGGACAGGCGAATGATTAAAAGGTCCATCCCCTCAATTCATAGATGAAGAAGCTGGACGGAAAGGGTGTTTTTGTAGTTAACCTCAGGCTATAAAACCCATAGTTACATAGTTGGCAGGGCTGAAAAAAAAAAAAAAAAGACACCAGTCCAACCTATGTGGGTGTGTGTGTTCATGTCAAAAACATTTCTCATATCCCGGTATACATCTAAGAGTTTTTTTAAACTATCTACACCCCCCCCCCCCGACACCACCACTTGTGAAAGGGAGTTCCACATCCCTACCACTCTGACAGTGAAACCCCCTTACACAGTTTAAGGTTAAACCGCTTCTCCTCCTATTTCATTGAGTGGCCCATGTTTTCTTACACTCCGAGACTAAATCGTTTATTCCCTATGCTAGAATCACCATTGAGGTGTTTGAGATGTTTGTATATTGCTATCATATCCCCTCTCAAGTGTTTCTTCTCCAGAGAAAAGAAGTTTATTGTTTGCAGTCTTTCCTCATAAAGGAGGTCCTCCAGTCACCTTATTAGCTTTGTTGCCCTTCTCTGGACACTCTCCATTTCCAGCACATCCTCCCTGAGTATTGGTGACCAGAACTAGACAGCATACTCCAGATGAGACCAAACCAACATTTTTATAAAGTGGTAGGATTATAGTTTTATCTCATAAGTAAATATATTTTTTATGCATGCCGAACCTGCCCGAGCCGAGACCGCCCCCCCCCCCCCCGCCTGAGAGTAAGGGGGTTCTGTACTTAGCGGGGGTCTATACATATTGGAGGGGGGTCCGTACTGGGAGAGAGGGGGGGTCCATACTGAGAGAGAGGGGGGGTCCATACAGAGAGAGAGGGGGGGGGGGGTCCATACTGAGAGAGAGGGGGGGGTCCATACTGAGAGAGAGGGGGGGGGTCCATACTGAGAGAGAGGGGGGGGTCCATACTGAGAGAGGGGGGGTCCATACTGAGAGAGGGGGGGTCCGTACTGAGAGAGGGGGGGGTCCGTACTGAGAGAGGGGGGGGTCCGTACTGAGAGAGGGGGGGGTCCGTACAGAGGGAGGGGGGGTCCGTACTGAGGGAAGGGGGGTCCGTACTGAGGGAGGGGGGGTCCGTACTGAGGGAGGGGGGGTCCGTACTGAGGGAGGGGGGGTCCGTACTGAGGGAGGGGGGGTCCGTACTGAGGGAGGGGAGTCTATACTTAATGAAGGGGGGTCTGTACTGAGGGGGGACTTTACTTGGCAGAGGGGTGACACCATGTTTTACCGCACCAGTGGGGTGACACCAACCCTAGTGAAGCCATTGCCACCCACCTCCTCTATCTTCTCTGGGCCCACTCCAGCATGCTGTAAAACAGATCCCCAGGCTGCACTGCCACGGTGGCAAGTGAAATACTGCATCTGGTAGCAGGCAGCGGTGGCATGCTGCATCTGGTGGCAAGTGACAAGGTCCGAGTTCCCAATGATTCTGCATTATGGTGAGTTGAACTATTTCATTATATATTACAATGTAGTAATAGAAATATGATTTCATCATCCTGACACCATATCAAGCATGGTGTTGTGATGATATAAGTGCTAAAACCAGCCATTCACCTGACAAATCACTCGCCCCTGAAATCCCTGTCAACGCCGAGACTACATTCAACCCCCCCCCCCCCCGGTCCTTGGCAAAATTGTCCCTGAATGGCAGTTTGGAAATATGGTCGCCCTAATGCTAATATTCTGCTTGCTGCAGCTTGGCATTGCATGCTTATGCTGAGCCTGCAATATACTAAGATCCCCAGATTTTTTTCCATCCTGGATTTTCCCGGCGGTTCTCCCCCTATTGAGTAACTTGTGTTCATATTCTTAGCCCCCAAGTGCATTACTTTACATTTTTCAACAATAAACCTCATTTGCCATGTAGTTACCCACCCCGTTATTTTATTGAGGTTTTTCTTGTTAAGTTTCAATATACTGCAGTGAAGTTATTGCCTTACATATCTTTGTATCACCAGCAAAAACTGATTATGAGCTATTTATACCACCCTCTATATCATTTATGAATACATTAAACAGATTTGGTCCCAGGGCAGAGCCTTGGGGTACCCCACTTACCACTCCAGACCAGTCTGAGGACACGCCATTTATGACCACCCATTGGACGTGCCCCTGTAACCAGTTTTCTATCCTGATACCTTGTGATCCATGCCTACAGATATCAGTTTGTAAATTAAGAGTTTATGTGGAACTGTATCAAATGCTTTTGCAAAATCCAGATACATCACGTCCGCGGGCCTTCCTTTCTCTAGGTGACTGCTCACTTCCTCGTAGAATGTTAGCAGATTATCCCACCTTTTTTTCCACTCCGATATAACCAGAGAAATCTGATCTTTTGGACATAGCTTTAGTCACATGGAGCTCTTTTTTATTTTTAAAACATTACATCTCAGAAATCTATCTTTCTTCATTATGCAGGCACGCATCTGGTGGGCAGCCTGACCTAGAGTTTGCACTGAAAATGTGTTTTTATGTTGAGAAATAACCTTCGCCCCTACCAAGAGAAAGACATTCCTCAGCTTGCCGACATTACTAAATTTCCTCTACAGTGCTCTTTATTTCTCTTTATTTCCAGTGGCTGGAAGCTTTATGAACCATTTGTAAAATGTATTCATGAATGTAAATTATGGCCACATAAAAAGCAACTAATGGCATCATTTTGTCTGCTACACTTGCAAGAGTCTGAGTCCAAGGTTATTGAATCAAAAAGCTATTTTACAGAAAATAAAATCACAGAGGTATAAAGAATTTACTTTTTCAGTCAAAATCAGCCGCCATAACTTCTCATCTCTGCAGATATAATTAGGATAGTGATCAGCCTAATGCAGGGTTTCCCAACCTTTTTAATAAGAAGGAACCCTTGAAATAGCTTGTGGGTCATAGAGATCCTCTGCTAATAATCACTAGATATACACCTTTTGGTACATTAGCGTAACAGTAAGTCAATTGAGTTATTTGCCCTTACAGATGAGCAATGAAAAGTGCCCCCTTACATCAGTAGTACCGTATATACTCGAGTATAGGTCGACCCGAATATAAGCCGAGGCACCTAATTTTACCACAAACAACTGGGAAAACTTATTGACTCGAGTATAAGCCTAGGGTGAGAAATGCGCAGCTACTGTAAGTGGAAAAGAGGGTCAACGATGCCCATTTGCAGCCTCACTGTGCCCATGCAGATGGACACAGTTGACCGATTTGGGGCCCTGTATCTCGGGGTCACTTAGTGCTAGGAACCCCATCTTTGGATATGTTGTAGTGCTAATTCCACTGGGTTGGAATACAACATTTGGGGTTCCTAGCACCAAGTGTCCCCGAGATATGGGGCCCCAAATTCGGGTCAGAAAATCTCAAGCACTTTTCTGCAGCAGAGAATGACATTTTCCGAAACATCTTTGGATATGTTGTAGTGCTAGGTCCACTGGGTTGGCACACCAAATTTGGGATTCCTAGACCCAAGTGGCCCCGAGATACGGGGCCCCAAAGTCGGGTCAAAATTTTTTTTTTCTGCTGCAGAAAAGTGCTCGACTCCAGTATAAGCCGAGGGGGGCACATTCAGCACAAAAAAATGTGCTGAAAAACTCGGCTTATACTCGAGTATATACGGTAAGTGAAATTCTCCCTTACATAAATGGTCAGTGGAGAAAGGCTACTTTAGATTGGTGGTAGTCAGGATAAGGGCCCCATTGGTGGTCAGTGAGAAAAATGATCCTTTCATTGGTGGAAAGAATGCTCCTTACACTGGTGGTCAGTGAGAACAATGTTCTTTACATTGATAGACAATGATGGTTAGTGGGAAGAATGTTCTTTACATTGATGGTCAGTGGGAAGAATGTTCCTTACATTGGATGTCAGTGAGAAAAATGCTCCTTACATTGATGGTCAGTGGGGAGAATGTTCCTTGCATTGGTGATCAGTGGGAAAAAATGCTCCTTACATTGGTGGTCAGTGGGAAAAATGCTCTTTACATTGGTGGCCAGTGGGAAAAATGCTCCTTACATTGGTGGTCAGTGGGAAAAATGCTCCTTACATTGGTGGTCAGTGGGAAAAATGCTCCTTACATCGGTGGTCAGTGGGAAAAATGCTCCTTACATTGGTGGTCAGTGGGAAAAAATGCTCCTTACATTGGTGGTCAGTGGGAAAAATTATCCTTACATTGGTGGTCAGTGGGAAAAATGCTCCTTACATCGGTGGTCAGTGGGAAAAATGCTCCTTACATCGGTGGTCAGTAGGAAAAAATGCTCCTTACATTGGTGGTCAGTGGGAAAAATGTTCCATTTACAGATAGCTTAAAAAAACATCACTGGGGTCAATGGTTACTTATCTAAGGGTCAGAAATTGCTCATGTAAAAATCTAGCAATCTCTGGAGTAACCCCAGTCATGAGCACAATACTAGCATAAGCAAGTCTAACAGCACTGCACAAAACCAAAAGGCTTATCTAAAACACATGAAAAGGATCAAGAAAACCTTTGGCACTACCTGCCCACACTAACCTTTGTTGCCATTCAGATGACAAGTACACAATATGGTGGAAAATATGTGACCATCGCCTACCTAAAAATGGCCAAAAGTACATGGATACCTCTTTAAATTATTGAGTGTTTCCAGTAAATGGTACTGTTTTTGCTAAAGCACACAGACATTTCTGACAATTGCGTGTGTAGAACCCTCTAGTGTGTCACTAATGTGAGTGCAGGAAAATGTATGTCTGACTGATGCTTAACCACTTCAGCCCCGGAAGATTTGGCTGCGTCGATTTAACTGACAATTGAGTGATCGTGCAACGCTGTACCCAAACAAAATTGATGTCCTTTTTTCCCACAAATAGAGCTTTCTTTTGGTGGTATTTGATCACCTCCGCGTTTTTTATTTTTTGCGCTATAAACAAAAGAAGAGCGACAATTTTGAAATAAAAACACAAAATCTTTTACTTTTTGCTATAATAAATATATCAAATTTTTTTCCAAAAAAAACTTTTTTTTTCCCTCAGTTTAGGCCGATATGTATTCTTCTACATATTTTTGTTAAAAAAAAAAATTGCAATAAGCGTATATTAATTGGTTTGTGCAAAAGGTTTAGCGTCTACAAAATAGGGGATAGATTTATCTCCAACTTTTTTTTTTAGTAATGGCGGCGATCAGCGATTTTTATCGGGACTGCGATATTGCTACGGATGATTTGGACACTTTTGACACATTTTTGGGACCATTGACAATTATACAGTGATCAGTGCTATAAAAATGCACTTACTGTATAAATGTCACTGGCATGGAAGGGGTTAACACTAAGGGGCGATCAAGGGGTTAACTGTGTTCACTCACTGTGTTCCAACTGTAGGGGGAATGGGCCTGTCTAAGAGAGAGAGAGAGAGAGAGATCAGTGTTCATACTTAGTATGAACACCTGATCTGTCTCTACTCCCCTGAAAGAACAGAGCACTCGCATTGGCTGCTGGCGTGCCTCAGTCATCGTGCGCCCCTAGTGGCCAAAAGGAAAAGCGACGTAAGGTAACTTCGATTTGCCCAGCCGAGCCAACCTGCTGAAGTAAAACTGCGGCTGCTGGTCCGGAAGTGGTTAAAGCTGTGGGTCTAATTGGGTCACGGGTTTACTTTAGGTCAGGGCTGAGTGACTCATACAGCCAACTCTCTGGTGCCTCCCCCTGGTTATAGAAAGTTGGCGAACCTTCTGGAAACTGGAGGGTGGAGGCAAGAAGGGTTGTTCTGCATACTTAGGGGAGTTTAGCTAATCCCTGGGCAGTGGGCAGCCTGGCATGGAGCTAAGCCAATCCTTAAATTTGATTGAGTCATTGAAGAAAAAGAAGGATGGCCGCTCACCAAAATGAGATTAAATATTTGACAAATGTTCTTTAATGTCACCATTCCAGAGGATAACACATTTGTTGACGAGTTTCACGCGAGCAGTTTGAGAGAGAGATATATATATATATATATATATATATATATATATATATATATATATATATATATATATATATATATATATATACTCACACACACACACACACACACACACACACACACACACACACACACATATATATACATATACATATACATATACACACACACACACACACACACATACATATATACAGTATTTATCGGCGTATAACACGCACTTTTTTACCCTGAAAATAGAGGGTAAACCGTGCAAGCGTGTTATATGCAGATATCAGTTTTTTTTAACCTACAGAGGGTGGAGATTAGGAGCTCCACTCCGGGTGCCACCTATTGGGAGGGTGTCAGGCCAGCTGCCCCGCCTCTCCTGGGCATGGAACAGCGCTGCCAGTAAACTCTAAAGTTCAGAAAACATTACTGCAGTGCCAGCCCTTTGTCATGTACTGCTCCTCCTGTGTAACTCAATGTAAATCTAAGCCTCTGAATCCCTTAATTAACACTGCTCAGGAATTTAGAAGCTTCGATTTACAATGAGTGACACAGGAGGAGCGGTGTATGAGAAGGGGCTGACAGACTGACAGTGTGAAGTTTTCTCAAATTTAGAGTTTGCTTGCAGCGCTGTCCCTGTCCCAGCTCTGGGAGTGCAGGGGGGGGGGGCTTTATAGTGAAAGGGGGCTGTATGTTGTACAGGGGGTCCGTGTACTGTGCAGGGGGTCCATGTACTGTGCAGGGGGTCCGTGTATTATGCCAGGGGGGTGTGTAAAGTTGTTTCCTGAAACTTCCCTCTTAAAGTTAAGGTGCGTGTTATATGCCTGTGTGTGTTATACGCCGATAAATACGGTAATAAACACCAATGATCCGTGAAAAATCGAAAGTAAAAACAAAACACTGATATGAAAAGACAACGGCATATATGATACAAAAAACAACCAAAAAGCAACCAGAGAAAGGCACATGCAGGTTGTCGGGACAATGATTTATCAAAAATAAAAATATATAGGTGTATACAATCCAAGCCATATATCCCACTGTTCGATTCCTCTCTTGGCAGCGTGGCAGAGAGATTCCTCTCTTGGCAGCGTGGCAGAGAGATTCCTCTCTTGGCAGCTGAGTGTGCAGACTAAAGAAGAGGAATCAATTAGAGCTGTACAGAGTGTAAAAGAAGAAGACTCAAATCAGAGTTGTGTATCGGGAGGAAGTTGTCCCTGGTTCTGTTGCTATCTAGTTGGGAATCCCATAATTCCTATTCCCCATCCAAGTTATTATCCCATATAAAATATAAAAAACAATATAAAAGACTGTTCCTTGTGTCTGGAGAAAGTGTGGAAGTTACTTGTTCAGCAGCAGCTTCCTGATGACGCAATAACGCTTGCGAAACGCGTAGAGGCTGCTGGGTAATCGTACGTTTGCACCACTTCCGGGAGAGGCACCCCAGATCAGGAAGGGAAGCCAGGACGCAAATTTAAAAAACACAAGGCTGGATATGTTTGGTGCCAGCTGTGGCACCTGAACCATGTGAGTTTTTAAACTATTTTCTTTTAATAAATACCCTTTTTATAAACATACTTCACTATTGGAAGCCCCCTGTCTATTATTTCATTTTGGGGGATATCTGCCGTGGAGTCCGTTTGCAAAAACACCCACACAATACCTGACCAGGAGGTGAGAGAAAGAGAGAGGCCACTGATAGGATTGGTCATCCTAAAGCAACCGCAGGCCCTACACTTACCAAATTCTGGTAAGTGATCCATTCTATAGGTGGTGACGGTCAAGAAATCTGCACA
Source organism: Lithobates sylvaticus (assembly GCA_028564925.1). Taxonomy (NCBI): domain Eukaryota; kingdom Metazoa; phylum Chordata; class Amphibia; order Anura; family Ranidae; genus Lithobates; species Lithobates sylvaticus. The sequence continues at coordinate 84,849,336 of CM053026.1, forward strand.
AGTTATATATATCTGTATCAAGCACAAGCGGTGTTGGCACGGACTCTCTTCATACAGTTTTTATAGCTCATAGCTTGGCTCTTTTGTGTTTGTTCACTTTAGATTGCATAATATCGACTATTGAATAATTGTTTTGTATATGGCTAAACTGATGGGATATTGATTATACTATATGTAACAGATATCTGCTTTATATGCCCCGTGATACTATCAATTTTGGGGGAGTGAAGATGGGCTACTGATGGAATAAATTTGTTATTTTTAGAAAAAGCACCATACCCTGTAATTAGCGTAGATATAAGCCCAAACTGCACAGGATAGTAATTTATGACACCCGCATGCACTAAGCACTTTAAATAGCCTCACTAAGGCATAAAGTAAACACAGGCACCTGACACATTTGGGTATTTTTTGTTTTTTGTTTTTTTTGTCCTTTATTTCTTATATTTTTTAATAAGGTATTAACATATCATAGGCTAGCACCTGCACATTTGGCACTATAGGCTGTTGGGGATACCGCAGCATAGTACACACTAGTGGGGGGGAACCCACATGTGTTTTGAATAACATTTAGCGCAGTTTCCACCTTCAACCTTCCCTATATTCTGAATAGCCACATATTGGTGGCTATATTACACGAAACTGCAGCTCACTAAAATATTGTATTGTATTTCATTTATTCTTAGTTTTATTTTCATTTTTGGAACACACTAACCAGCGCCAGTACCGCACGTTCTTATTGTCTTTCACTTTATTTTGTAAAGTTTTTTGTACAGGCAGCACAGTTATGGAAGTGTTCTCATTTCTGGCCAATCGCAAGATTGACCTAGGAAATGTTTTTGAGCAATTTGATAATACCACAGCCGTAAATTTGGAACAGGGTTTCAAACATCTAAGAGGTGCAATGGAGAAGCAAATTCGGGTATGGTGGGACATCTTAACCCTAGAAAAGTACAGGGATGCCAAAATAACCCCGAGAAGACTCAGATGGGATCTGGGACCGAATGATGGCTTAATGGATGACCACTTATCCAAAGCATGGTTCGGTTTTTTCAACGGGTGTGAAAACAAACTGTTGGACATTATTATTGACAGGAGGAAAATAAAACTAGCAAAGATAGAAGCCAACATTAGTCACATCAGAGAAAACATGACACCCCATATAGATAGTCAGGATTACAAATCAAGAGCTGCGAAACTACAGGAATTCCTAGTGAAAACAGATAATGAAGTAAAAAATAAAAAAGTAAAAAAATACCAAAGGGATAAAAAGGACTACATGGCGGGGAATGTATATAAATGGCAAGAGGAAGAGATAGCCACCAATTCCAATAACACATCACTTAATGAAGAACTTGATGAGTGGAGTTCAGAACATCCTAACCCATTAACAAGGGGGACCCCCAAAAAAACCCCCAAAAAAACGCCCAATACTAGCAGTAAGGAAAAAATTGCCACAAACACCAACATACAAAGTAAGAACATACAAAATAGAATGGAACCAGGACCCCAAGGACAACACCCACCCTACCAACCCCCTATGGGGTACTACCCAAGACCATGGAGGGGTGGTTTTAGAGGTAGAGGGAGGGGGTACTACAATCAGAACTACGGATACCAACAGGGACAGGGGGAATGGAGGGACTGGAGAGAACCTTACAAACCCCCTATGCCTGTGTTCCAAACGAGCAGGGGTGGTTGGAACCGATTCCCGCAGGAGAATACACCACAGCCCCAGAACCGACAGCCCCAAGGAGGAGAGGGTGCAGAGGGGGAACTAAAAAGAAAAAGAGACAGTTAGGGAAAGGATTATTTAATCTTACGAATATAGAATTTACACAAGAAGAACTGTTGGTTTTAGACAAAGGAATAAAGTACGCGCCGAGCAAAGCATTTAACCCATTTGAAGCATTCATAGATCTACACAAATTCATTAGAAAATTAAACCTTAAAAAATTTTTTATAGGAAAAGAAAAACCCACCACACAACAGGAATCCACCACATTCTTACACACCAATCTGAGAAATAAATCCACTTTTAATCCCAGGTCCACAACCAACCAACACATAGAAGTGTTTAAAAGGATGGTAGAAAGGGAAATAAGGAATATCAAACCAAAGATTAATAACAAAAGGGACAGAATATGGCAAGGAATAAGAAAAATTGAAAAACGAAACAACATAGTAATAAGACCGGCAGACAAGGGTGGGGGATTAGTCATTTTGACTAAACAGGACTATATAGCGGAATTGAATAGACTGGTAAATGACATAACCACTTATCAACAACTAAGGAAGAATCCCAATAAAGAGTATAAGCAGAAATTAAAACAATGGATAGAGAGGGGGGTCGTAGATAAAATACTAAACAAAAAAGAAAGTAGATACCTGCTACCAGAAGCACCAAGAGTGCCGGTAATCTATCAGGTACCCAAAGTACATAAGAACAAGACAAAACCCCCAGGTAGACCAATAATAAGTGGAATTGGTTCCATTTTTTCTAGACTGGGGGAGTACCTTGATATATACCTACAACCACTAGCGGGAAAGGGCCAAGCATTTATCAAGGACAGCACGGATATCATTAGGTTGCTGAAAAGACTCACAGTGAATGAGGGGACACTATTGGTGACAATAGATGTTGAATCATTATACACTAACATCAAACAGGCAGATGCGTTAGGGGCAGTAGCATGGGCCATGAAAAACTTCTCGGAACTAAAACTGAAACAAAGGCGCTTTATACTGGAGGGTCTGAGACTGGCCATGGGGCATAACTTCTATTGGCATGAACATAAATACTACAAACAAATAAAAGGGGTAGGGATGGGCAATAAGTATGCGCCCAGTGTGGCCAACATTTTCCTCAACAAATGGGAGCATGAGGAGGTGTTCGGAAAATGTTGGCCACAAATAGTGTCCTACAAACGATTTATTGACGACATACTGATCGTTTGGGAGGGCACAAGGGAAGAACTGGCAACTTTTGTGCAACACATTGGTAACAACAGATATGATATTAAATTTACAGTAGAAATGCACACACAAAAAGTAAACTTTTTAGACCTGGAGATTTATAAAAATGAGCATCATTTAGAAACTAAAACTTTCTTCAAAGAAACGGACAGAAATGGATACATTCCGTACAATAGTTGCCACCACCCCAAGTGGAAGAAAGCCATACCCATGGGACAGTTCACCAGAATAAGAAGGAACTGTGACCAACTGGAAGACTATTATGACCAGACAGACATCTTAATAGACAGATTCACAGAAAAAGGGTACGTGAAGGGACCACTAGAAATAACTAGAAATAAAATAGCACAGAAAAATCGTGACTCTGTTATTTCAAATAAGAGAACGAACAAAAGGATGGCACAGGTTGACACCGTACCGTTCCTGACAGGCTATAATAGCCAGTACAAAATCCTAGAAGGAATTATCAGCAAATACTGGCCAATCATTAGCAACGACCCACAATTAGGGAGTATACTGCCAAAAAAACCCAATTTTATCTATAGAAGAGCCAGAAGGATTAGAGACCATTTGGTTAAAAATGTACCCGACCCACCCAAGAAAATGAGCACACTCTTTAACCAAAAGGGATTCTTCAGATGTGGAAAATGTGTATCGTGCAGAACATCAAATGACAAGTCAAGGAGAACAACAGAATTCCAATCCCGCTCAAACAAACAAAAATTTAAAATAGATAAATTGATCACTTGCCAGAGCACTCATGTCACATACCTGATAGAGTGTAAGTGTGGATTGCAATATGTGGGTAGGACCACTAGGGCGCTTACCACAAGAATAGGAGAACACATAAGAAATATAAAAAAGGGCCATAAACACCATAGCCTATCGAGACATTTCAGGGAGGTTCATAATAGGGACCCAACACACCTTAAATTTTGTGGTATCGATAGAGTGGAGCAAAATTGGAGGAACATACACCTGAAAAGGGAAATATCCAAGAATGAAACCTATTGGATATATAAGTTAGACACGATGGGGAAAAATGGGTTGAACGTAGAGCTTGACGTAAATTGTTATATAGAAGACTTCTAGCATGATCCCAGGCTCCCATTTGCATCTAATTTTTGGCTTATTCATATATTTATTCACACATTTTTTTCACATTTATTTCACCCCACTTCCACCATATTCTCATTCCACATTTTTACACTGGCACACCCATATTTTCACTTTCAGTCACATTTTATTATTATCTCTATTATTATTATCATTATCTTTATTATCTTTATTCATTTTCATTTTTATTTTATTTTTGTCCATTTCATTTCTTTACATGTTTATTTATTATGATTTTTATTTTATTTTATTTTTTTTTATTTTATTTTATATTTATTTTATTTTATATTTCATTTTCATTTTCATTATTTTATGTTTATCTTTATTTTTATTTTTTTTATTTTTTTTTATTTTTATTTTTATTTTTTTTTATTTTTATTTTTATTTTTATTTTTATTTTTATTTTTATTTTCATTTTTATTTTATTTTTATTTTTACTTTTATTTTTATTTATTTTTTCACATTTATTTATCTTTTCACATTTATTTATACTACATTTTTCATTTATATATTTTATTTATATTTCACTTACTTACTTTATTTTGTGTACTTTGTATCAAACGCTTACACACACATGAGAATTTAGAACACTTTGTCACTATTAGGGGACGATGCCAAAATGGGAACAAGGGACATGGTAGTTGTATCAAAGGTCTCTATGAATTGAAAATACTACCTGTATGAAAAACTGACAAAAAACAGAAGTTGTACTTTAATGGATATTATACCAAACTGTGAAAGCAATCCAGCTTTGTGGAGGGGAACCAGCACAGAGAGGGACTAGCCAAAAAATTTGCAAACTAAACACACAGCAGAAACTACACATAGTAAGGGCACCTCAAGCAATAGAAGGGCATGATAAGAAAGGAAAAAGGGCAAGGGATCCCCTAACAAAGATGGCGCCACACACACTTCCGGTCACCGGACCCAAAATGGCGGCACGGTCACTTCCGGTGGGGGAGACGGCGGTGATCACTGTATATGGACGGACAGGGAAAACATCCTATTAAGGGGCAGTAAAATTAGGAATTGGGGCTATATAAATGACATTACCCATACACCCAGCAGCTTCCTGATGACGCAATAACGCTTGCGAAACGCGTAGAGGCTGCTGGGTAATCGTACGTTTGCACCACTTCCGGGAGAGGCACCCCAGATCAGGAAGGGAAGCCAGGACGCAAATTTTAAAAACACAAGGCTGGATATGTTTGGTGCCAGCTGTGGCACCTGAACCATGTGAGTTTTTAAACTATTTTCTTTTAATAAATACCCTTTTTATAAACATACTTCACTATTGGAAGCCCCCTGTCTATTATTTCATTTTGGGGGATATCTGCCGTGGAGTCCGTTTGCAAAAACACCCACACAATACCTGACCAGGAGGTGAGAGAAAGAGAGAGGCCACTGATAGGATTGGTCATCCTAAAGCAACCGCAGGCCCTACACTTACCAAATTCTGGTAAGTGATCCATTCTATAGGTGGTGACGGTCAAGAAATCTGCACAAGTTATATATATCTGTATCAAGCACAAGCGGTGTTGGCACGGACTCTCTTCATACAGTTTTTATAGCTCATAGCTTGGCTCTTTTGTGTTTGTTCACTTTAGATTGCATAATATCGACTATTGAATAATTGTTTTGTATATGGCTAAACTGATGGGATATTGATTATACTATATGTAACAGATATCTGCTTTATATGCCCCGTGATACTATCAATTTTGGGGGAGTGAAGATGGGCTACTGATGGAATAAATTTGTTATTTTTAGAAAAAGCACCATACCCTGTAATTAGCGTAGATATAAGCCCAAACTGCACAGGATAGTAATTTATGACACCCGCATGCACTAAGCACTTTAAATAGCCTCACTAAGGCATAAAGTAAACACAGGCACCTGACACATTTGGGTATTTTTTGTTTTTTGTTTTTTGTCCTTTATTTCTTATATTTTTTAATAAGGTATTAACATATCATAGGCTAGCACCTGCACATTTGGCACTATAGGCTGTTGGGGATACCGCAGCATAGTACACACTAGTGGGGGGGAACCCACATGTGTTTTGAATAACATTTAGCGCAGTTTCCACCTTCAACCTTCCCTATATTCTGAATAGCCACATATTGGTGGCTATATTACACGAAACTGCAGCTCACTAAAATATTGTATTGTATTTCATTTATTCTTAGTTTTATTTTCATTTTTGGAACACACTAACCAGCGCCAGTACCGCACGTTCTTATTGGAAGTTACTTGTTGCCTGGCTGGACAGGAGTGGGGAGACATATCATCTGCAACCCATATGGGGGTAGTGTTACACGTGTTTACATCCCTGTAGCAACAGTCTGGAGAAGGCCATTTTCTGTTCCCAGCATGACTAGGCCCTTGTGTACAAAGCCAGCTCCATAAAGACATTGGGGGAATTCAATAAAGTATTTATGACACTTTGACTCTGAGGTCCCTTTAAAATGTCTTGCATGAAATACATGAAAGTAGGGCTGAAACAACTAATCGATAAATCAACAACTAATCGATTATGAAATTAATCGATTACTATTTTCATAATCGATTAATCGGCCAGTAACATAATGGGGTTAAAAAAAAACTAAAATGAGCCCTTTATAGTACAAAAAGAGCAAATAATCGCTACTGTAAATATTACTTTCACAGTTCTACAGTAAAAAAAAAAAAATTAACCCCCTACAGTAGTGATTATCTGCGTTTTTTTTTTTTTTTTGTACTATAAAGGGCTAATTGTACTTTTTTTTAACCCCCATTATGTTACTAAATGTCTCAGGCCTGATTCACATCTATGTGTTTTTTGGTGCTTTTTTGCACAAACGTACTACAGTTCGTTTACTATGGGACACGTTCACATCTATGCTTTTTTTCAGCCGCTGCTGTTTGGAAAGGGTCAGGGGCTTTTTTTTTTAACGCAAAATGGTGCTTTTTTTGGTTCAATATACTTCAATGGAGAATCTGCAGAAAAGCATGCAATGCATTTTTGCAGCAATTTGTGTTTTTTAATCTGCCCAACAACTAATTGGCCAAAAAAGTATATCTCTTCTCTCTGTTATGCTCAGAGTGGATTAAATATTTTGCTCCCTAACCATATAGTTGGTTATTTATATTTACCACTGCATATAGATATTAAAGAATAAATTGCCTTTTTTTTTTTTTTTAAACTTTACATATTAACTAAATTATACACCACACTTTTTTTTTTTTTTGTTAAAATTATTAACCGATTATTTGAAACAATAATCGGCCAACTAATCGATTATGAAAATATTCGTTAGTTGCAGCCCTACATGAAAGCCTTGAGACAGTTTTGGTAACAGATCTGATATGTACAACAGACGCAGGTAGTTCTCATTGTCATCACTATTACTTTTGATTGTTGTGATTGCATCAAATGAAAAAAAAATTCATATCATCGAAGGTAATTAAGACCAACTCAAAGTTGGTATCCAGACAGGCCAAAGATAAAAGCGTTATGTTTTCTTAAAGTGGAAGTAAACCCCCCTATCGTTTTCAGCCAAGGAAGCTGCCATCTTTGCCTATGTTTAATCTTCAACTGCCACGGTGCTGCACATGTGATCCGTTATGACACCAGCCATTGGATGGTTTGACTGTTTGGTTGAGAGCACAGCCAATGTGCAGTTAGCATTCACGGCATGCCTTTTTTTTTTAAAACTGTTAAATCGATGGGTTTACTTCCGCTTTAACTTTATTATTGGGTTTTGTACATTAGCTTAATTTGATCAAATTTACTTTGGACATGGTAGAATGCTATATTTCTGTACAGGCCTAAGGCTGGATTCACACATATGCATTTTTTGTGCTTTTTGCAGATTTGCACTACAGAACGTGCTCCATAGGAAACCATGATAAATGGACTGTAGTACAAATCTGCAAAATGCAAAAAGCACAGAAAATGCATAGTTGTGAATCAGGCCTAATGGAGTAAATAAAATGTTTTATAATTGTCAAGAATATGTGTGTACAGCCCTGCTGGATCAAATATTTAAGAAATGCAGATAAACACTTCAATTTAAAAATTTGACACCAAATAACCATCACTGATTACTTATTACAATGTTCTGCCACATGACCTGCGATTAAAAAAATATATTCTGACATCAAGTGACTGCGCTATCAGGAAAAAAAAAAACATTAAATGAATGTCATGTTATCTTATAGTAGGATGATTTGTATGCAACATTTAAAGAATATGCAAACCCACTTGCTAAAATCCTATGTAAGCGTTAACATGTTAACATAATTTCAAAAGTAATTTTCAGCATTTTTAAATCTGTAGCTTTTATTAAAATAATTCAATCAGATGTAGCTGATGGTGGCACCCGAGCCGATTTGTAGCTGCTGACTCATTTTTTTTTTTTTTTTAACCACTTCAGCCCCGGACCAATTGGCAGCCAAAGGACCAGGCCCCTTTTTGCAATTCGGCACTGCGTCGCTTTAACTAACAATTGCGCGGTCATGCGACGTGGCTCCAAAACAAAATTGGCGTCCTTTTTTTCCCACAAATAGAGCTTTCTTTTGGTGGTATTTGATCGCCCCTGCGGTTTTTATTTTTTGCGCTATAAACAAAAATAGAGCGACAATTTTGAAAAAAATGCAATATTTTTTACTTTTTGCTATAATAAATATCCCCAAAAAATATATAAAAAAACATTTTTTTTTTTCCTCAGTTTAGGCCGATACGTATTCTTCTACATATTTTGGTAAAAAAAAAATCGCAATTAGCGATTATTGATTAGTTTGCGCAAAAGTTATAGCGTTTACAAAATAGGGGATAGTTTTATAGCATTTTTATTAATATTTTATTTTTTATTAGTAATGGCGGCGATCAGCGATTTTTTTATTGTGACTGCGACATTTTGGCGGACACATCGGACATTTTTGACACATTTTTGGGACATTTGTCATTTATACAGAAATCAGTGCTATTTAAATAGCACTGATTCCTATGTAAATGACAGTTGTAGTTAGGGGGTTAACCACTAGGGGGCGGGGAGGAGTCAGTGTGACGTGTTGTGTTTTTTTTTACAGTAGGGGGGCGTGGCTGTACGTGTGACGTCATTGATCGGCGTTCCCGATGACAGGGAACCGCCGATCACTGACAGTCAGTGTAGGAAGCGCGGGGAGAGGTTTGTTTACATAGACCTCTCCCCGTTCTTCCGCTCCGTAACCCGATCGCGGGATACCAGCGGCGATCGGGTCCGCTGGTCCCGCGGCCGGGGGTAACGGAGCTCCCGACCGGGTCGCGAGCGCGCCGCTAGCGGCGCGCGCGCGACCCACGGGCAGGCACATGCACGATCACGTACAGGTACGTGATTCTGCCTGCCCGTGCCATTCTGCTGACGTATATATGCAGTGGCCGGTCGGGAAGCGGTTAAAGAGGCTGGAACTCTGCTTTAACTTATTTTTTCGCTGCATTTTATCCCTCAGACCTTTTACCATTGTTGTTGCCTGTTTTTGCACAGATTCTATCCGATCAATATCTTCCTTTTGTAAGTGAGGCCTCCAGAACTGGACACAGTATTCTAAATGAGGTCTAAGGCCCCTTTCACACTTGGGCGGGGAGCAGCGGTGACGGTAAAGCAGCGCTATATTTAGCGCTGCTTTACCGTCGTTTTAACCGCGGTATTCGGCCGCTCGCTGTGCGGTTTTACCCCCCGCGAGCGGCCGAAAAAGGGTTAAATCACCCCCCGCAGAGCGCCGCCGTAGAGCGCCGCCGGTTTTAACGCGGTTTCCCATTCAAATCAATGGGAAGGAGCGGTATAGGAGCGGTGAACACACCGCTCCTCTACCGCTCCAAAGATGCTGCTAGCAGGACTTTTTTTTCCGTCCTGCTAGCGCACCGCTCCAGTGTGAAAGCCCGCCGGCTTTCACATTGGAGTTAAAGGGGCCGGATTTTTTCAGGCGGGGAACAGGCGCTATTTTTAGCGCTGTACCGCCTGAAAAACGCCCCAGTGTGAAAGGGGCCTAACTGAAGATCTATATAGGGGAATGGGGACCTCCTTCCTCCTGCTGTTGATATCTAAAGATCTATAAAAGGGGAATCAAGACCTCCTTCCTCCTGCTGATGACCCTTTAGTGAGAACTAAAGATCTATAAAAGGAAAATCGGGACCTCCTGCTGATGACCCCTTTAGTGAAAACTAAAGATCTACATAGGGGAATTAGGTCCCCCTTTTCTTCTGCAGTTGATCCTTTTAGTGATGAAGATATATACAGGTGAATGAAGACCTCATTCCACCTGCTGGTGATCCTTCTAGTGATAATTAAAGATCTACTATGAAGAAACCAGGACCTCCTTCCTCCAGTTGGCCATCCTCCTAGTGAAAGAGATCTATACAGGGAAAAAGAAACCTCCTTCCTCCTGCTGGTGATCCCTCTAGTGATGGTTACCAAAATTATATACATTTTCCCAACTGCCAGGACATGCTATGTGCGCACTGTTTTGGCTGGACATACACTTTAAGCTGTCAGTGCTTAAACACACTTCCACTAATCTAAACCAGTAAAACCCTGGTTTGATACATTTTATATAAACTTCTGAATACTGTGAGATGCAAGTAAATTTTAAAGTGAATCTGAACACAACAAATTGAAAAAAGGGTTGGAACTTCTCGGTGATTTTTGCGGTCTGTGCCCCCTAGGGAGGATTCACCCTCTCTATTTGTTCTGGTGACCAGTGACACTAAAAGTTATAGGAAATTCCCCATAACATGAGATTAAGGAAATTTTCAATGGCAACTCCTGTTTCAGGGACAACTGTCAAAAAGGGTAGGTTCCATCCCTTTGGAGACACTACTTCACACTTTCTACTGTGTCTCCAGGACAAGTGAGAGGAAATTTCCCTAGTTGGAAAATGACAAAAAATCACAGGTCTTTAACCACTTAAGCCCCGGACCAATTTGCAGCCAAAGGACCAGGCTCCTTTTTGCGATTCGGCACTGCGTCGCTTTAACTGACAATTGCGCGGTCGTGCGGCGTGGCTCCCAAACAAAATTGGCATCCTTTTTTTCCCACAAATAGAGCTTTTTTTTGGTGGTATTTGATTGCCCCTGCAGTTTTTATTTTTTGCGCTATAAACAAAAATAGACCGACAATTTTGAAAAAAATGCAATATTTTTAACTTTTTGCTATAATAAATATCCCCAAAAAATATATAAAAAAAACATTTTTTTTCTTCAGTTTAGGCGGATACGTATTCTTCTACATATTTTTGGTAAAAAAAAAAAAAAAAAAAAAAAAAAATCGCAATTAGCGATTGATTGGTTTGCGCAAAAGTTATAGCGTTTACAAAATAGGGGATAGTTTTATAGCATTTTTATTAATATTTTTTTTTTACTAGTAATGGCGGCGATCAGCGATTTTTATTGTGACTGCGACATTATGGCGGACACATCGGACATTCTTGACACATTTTTGGGACCATTGTCATTTACAGGGGGTCCCCTACTTACAAACATCCGACTTACAAACGACTCCTACTTACAAACGGAGGGAGACAACAGGAAGTGAGAGGAAATCCACCCCTAGGAAGGGAAATTCACTCCTGTAAGAGTTAATATGGGAAAAAGGTGTCTCCACTGATGCATTATCACCAGTCCATATTTCAACAACCCAAAATTTTCAAAATCCAATTGTCATTGGGACAGAAGGTGAGATGAAATCTTCTGAACAGGGGCACAGACAGCAAAACAAATGCTACAGGGCTGATAACCCTTCTCTATGTTATCTAAAAAACTTAAAAATTGATTTTTTGGCTGGAGCTACACTTAAAAAATGTACCTGTTCCGACTTACAAACAGATTCAACTTAAGAACAAACCTACAGTCCCTATCTTGTTTGTAACCCGGGGACCCTCTGTATACAGAAATCAGTGATATTTAAATGCACTGATTCCTATGTAAATGACACTGGCAGTGAAGGAGTTAACCACTAGGGGGCGGGGAGGGGTTAGTGTGACGTGTGTGTTTTTTTACAGTAGGGGGCGTGGCTTTACGTCTGACGTCACTGATCGGCTTTCCCGATGACAGGGAACAGCCGATCAGTGACAGGCAGTGTAGGAAGCACGGGGAGAGGTTTGTTTACACAGACCTCTCCCCGTTCTTCAGCTCTGTGACCCAATCGCGGGACACCAGCGGCGATTGGGACCGCTGGTCCCGCGGCCGCGGAGCTCAGGACCAGGTCGCAAGCGCGCCACCGGCGGCACGTGACCCACGGCTGGGCTCTTAAAGGGCCACGTACAGGTACGTGGTTTTGCCCAGCCGTGCCATTCTTTCGACGTATATGTGCAGGAGGCGGTCCTTAAGCTGTTAACCAATGCGTACTCTTTGCAAAACAAGCAAACTGTTTGGGTTTTAGATACACTTAAAGTGGATGTAAACCCGAAAATTTTTATTTATTTTTTGTCTGGCACAATATAGAGTATGGGATTTCAGATCAGCTGTGCCCAGTCTTGCCACAAAGTGTTAACCCAGCTCTGAGCAATCCTCATATCTATTTTCAGTGAAATAAAACCGACAAACTGAAAACTTTGTCCGTTCTTCCCCCTTGCTGTGATTAACAGGTGATTTACATATCTCTTTCTTCAGCAGCTCTGCAAGGATTGGCTGTTCCACACCTCAGCATGATTTGGCATGCTGAAGTCATGTGGGGACTTTTCTGGGTTTTGACTGGATGTCAGCGATCATAGCAGAAGTTCAGTGTAAGAAATACACAGGAGAAAATGCATGTTGATAAGGGGAGTGTAGAGGTGTGCAGAGAGGCTACTGACATCACGACTCCACCCACTGAGCCCAGGAAAACAAACCCACCCACAAAATCTGCAGTTTGTCGGGTCTCTTAACAGACAGAGGGGAGATATTTGACAGATAAGTATACATGCAGGAGGCATGTATATCCTGCTAGATAACCAATACTGCAGTAGTTAAAAAGGATGAGAGTGGGTTTACATCCACTTTAATAGCAAACAAAGAACCAGTAAGTTCAGCTTTATATCTGCAAAAAAGTGTTTGCCAAACAATAATTTTATGTATTAAACAAGTTACTTGTGACCGATGCAGCTCCAACCACCATGTTAATCCAACAGGCTATCTACTAAGAATTGAGGGCCAGCCATGGTGGTTGTGTCTGAAGCTACCAGATAATATCTCCTATTAGTCATTGTGTGGTCTCCAATATGTGGAGGCTCACCACAGCCCTTTAATTCAGCCTGGGTAGGGACTAACAATTAGCATTTTCACAAAGTCTGCAATTATGAAAGAGACCACAAGGATATGCCAGGTTTGAGGAAGGAGAACCTGCAAGTGCTACACAAAACACCAGCAGGGAACCTTTAATAGGCCTGCTATAGGCTTTGCATGTGTTGCAGTGCAATTTTACAGATACTACCAAGATATTAATTCCCCCTCTTTTATGCAATAGGTATTCACATAATAATCAACAAAGTGGGATTATATACCAACAATGCTGAATTAATAGATGATAATATTCCCCCTTACATTGTTTTTTAAATGAGACTGGCACATTAAAAACGCTAAATGAATCTCGACAAAGAAATAGAGGGCACTGGGTAAATATATACAACAGCTGGAGAACCAGGCTCAGAAATGATCAGTGTTCTTCAGCCGTACTGGAACAAACTAATATCATCATGATGCTCACTTGTGCCAAGGGATAAGGCTGTGTGAGCAAATGTACTGGCTTTTCCATTAGATAAAGTAAGGCAGCAACAGCCAAGCATGGTTTTCACCAATTTAACTTTAAAGCTGTGCTCCATGAAAACAGTATAATTGTCAGGGCTGAGCTCAGCCCTTCCTTCCTCTGAGCTGGCCGCTCAACTGTCGGCTAATTGCCAGCTCCTACCTCTCCACAGTGACTCACCTGTTGATGATATCCTGCTAGTCAGTCCTGCCTACTTAAGCTGTCCAGCCAAGATGATCTCTGCCTTTACCTTGGTGATCACAGAGACTATCTCCTGGGTACCTGTTAAAGACTTGCTTGGCTGCCATTCCTTCTGGTGCCAAACCCAAATCTCAACTAGCCTGTCTGCAGGGAAACATAAGCAGGAGGAGATTTTAGTCCTCTGCTGCTGGTCACATGTTTAACCAGTTCCCGACCGGCGCACACAGATGTATGTGAGCAGAATGGCACGGACAGGCAAATGGGCGTACAGGTACGTCCCTTTAAATTTGCCGCCGTGCCATTGCGCGCCAGTCGGGCCCTCCGTGAGTCGGATCGTGAATAGAAGAATACGTATCGGCCTAAACTGAGGGATAAAAGTGTTTTTTTTATACATTTTTGGGGGATATTATAGCAAAAAAGAATGCGTTTTTTTTTCAAAATTTTCGCTCTTTTTTTGTTTATAGTGCCAAAAATAAAAAAACTGCAGGGGTGATCAAATACCACCAAAAGAAAGCTCTATTTGTGGGAAAAAAAGGACGTCAATTTTGTTTGGGAGCCACGTCGCATGACCATGCAATTGTCAGTTAAAACGAAGCAGTGTCGAATTGTCGAATCGCACAAAGTGGTCTGGTCTTTGGGATACAATATAAAAATAAATAATAATTATTATCAATAAACTGTTTTAAGCGCTCATACAAATGTAAATTTGAAAAGAGATCTTTATTATTTTATGGCAATACGCAGGGTGTGGAGTACTTGCGGGCGCGCTCCCGTGATACAGCTTGTCAGATGTTTTTTCACCTTAATGCATAAAATTACGTTTACCTTTACAACCCCTTTGAATCAAGCCTTTTTACTAGTGATTTAAATCACTTTATTTAAATCAAATCCACCCTGAAATAAACTGAAAACTGAGCATGAGCAAAGCTGCCAACACTGCTCTGCAAAATCCCTAGCTGAATTGAGGACATGGACAGGAGGTGGTGATAGAGTACAAAGGGATCAACTAGGTTTTTTGCACAATACAGAAAACGTATCCCATAGTGAGCATGAACAGCATGTAATACAGCATTTACTGATAGTTTTTAATGATGTGGGCTGAAAAACACTGTAAAGCGATATTAAAGGTTACAGTATGCAATTTGTTGGCTAAAAAAAAAAAAAAAGTTAGTTATAGTTACCTGCTCTGTGCAACGATATTGCACAGAGTGGCTCCTTAACTCCTCTTCTGGAGTCACCTGCCAGCGCCGTCTGCTCCTCCTTCCTGCAGGTGCATCCTTAGCAAGCCATGTGCTGAGGGGAAACCCATGTGGGTACGCACCTGAGAAGAGCTGTGTGCGTCCATAGACTCACACAGTTCAGCTCGGCTACACCTTCTACTCCCTCCGTACTGCTTTCAGTCTCCAGTGAGACCAGGAAGTGTCAGGAGCGCGAGGGGCTCATTTACATGTTTAGAGATCTGTGGGGGGGTTAAAAGGTACTGGAATATTTTTTTTACATTAAAGCAGAGAATGAAAAAAAAAAAAAAAAAAACAACAACTGGACTGCCACTATTGTTCATCAGTATTTCATAGCTGAGCAGGTTTAAATCAAGAAAAACTCTGCACCAGTAGCTTCTGCTCAGACATCGATTTGTAATCCTTAGTCTGTTAAACATCATAGACAGCAAGTATTGACATATACAGCATAGGTTTTACATGCTGCCCACACTTTTCTTTATAGTGATCTCACCTAGGTCCTTCAGATTTCAATGCAGAAGCTTAAAGTGGATGTAAACCCGATTCATAAAATTTGACCTAGGCACATATATCTGTAGTGTTTACTTATCTCTCTCCAAAGCTTTAAGTCCCATGTCATTCTGCTGCTTCTTTCCTCTTATCAGTATAACTTCTGACAAGCTCTCCGACACATGAGATAAAACCAGCTGAAAATTTGTGTCGGGGAGGTTGCTATAAATAGATCAGAGAGCTTGTCTATTCACAGCACAGCTCTGCAAGTTTATTTCTTTCTCTGCCTATGTGGAGGGAGGTGTGTGCCTTTCCTCCAATCAGCTGTCACACAGTGCATGCCAAGACTGCCCTCCCAGTGCTGGAAGAGGAAGAAAAACTAACACAATGTTCACTTTCTAAAGAGCCTGGAAAGCTGAAGACAGCAGACATACATGTAAAACGTATGTAGGGAAATTTATTTAATCTCTGTGTATCTGAGGCTGTTCACTTCACTGGGTAAAGGAGAGGGTTTACATCCACTTTAAAGCTCAACTCCAGGCACAAACTATAAAATTTCAATAACCACAAATGCTACAAATCGAATGCGCGTTTACCAAATACCTTTACAAAGCCAGATGATATTAGAAATGTACTCCAATACAATAAAAAAATCCTGAAAATCCCAGGTTACTAAATGTAGTAAATTGTAGGAGTCACTGATGCCTCATAAAACCTGAACACCAAAACATTGTCCTCTGTACCAAGACTATGGAAATGGGTATTGTTGGATTGTCTTAGTACAGATGACAGATTGAAATTAAGGTCATTTTGGAGTTGAGGCTTAACCGGGTTTTCATTAGTGATGCACCAAAATTTCTGCCGCCGAAATCGGGTGGAAATAGGGTTTTTAGCGCTGTGCCAAAAGAAAAAAGTGCAGATAATAGCTGCTGAAAACACACAATTTTGCCATCCATTTGCCTCGTTTTTACCTTGCTTATGATGTGTTTTTCATGGATCATATGACTCAAAAAAATGCATTAAAAACACAACACGGTTGCATTTTTTATGCGTACTTGCTGCGTTTTCAAAGCATTTTAATGGAGAGGGGCGTTTTTTGGTGCAGTTTGCCAAATCTGCACCAAAAATGCAGCAAACAGTATTTTTAACACTGATTCAAAAAAAGGTACCGATAATTGCAGATTATAAATTAATATTAATTTAAAATCATGACAAAAAAATTGAAATATATAATGGGAGTCTAATGGGAGTGGTTTAACAATTATCAATCAGCTGTGCACTTGCAGGGCTCTAATGAGGAAAGCTCCTGGGCCTGCATCCCTTTAGGTGTGATTTTCTATTGGGAGTATCTCACCAAAAATGAAATTTTTGTTGCAAGGGGATGCCTGAAATCTGATTTCTATCTTAGTGTAGGCTTCTGGGAAGATTGGTGAGCCAATCCCACAAGCAGGAAATTATGTTTCTGGGGGGGGGGGGGGGGGTTCTGTACACATTCTGTATAAAGAACACCTCCAGGTAGCCATATTGCATTTTCAGAAAATTAAAGAGCTGCAGATTGAAAAGGTAATTTTTTATAACATTCGATTACAATAGGACTTGTGTCGCAATTTTATACGCTATATTATTTTTTCTTTATTTGCTATTTTTTTCCCCACGAAAGTGGAGTTACCCATTAAACCCAGTTATTACCTTGGAGAGGTGGTGGTGATAAGATCCCTGTGCTGTACATAGTTTGTGTACAGAAGAGAGCTGTAGGGGGCTCCACTCACTATAGTCTGCCCACAGAAAACTACAGGAGGGGGCGGATACAAGACCAGTCACCCTGCAGCAGCAGTACGCGGTCTTTATTACAGGAAGCTCCTCCACACTTTGAATTACTGCACAGATCTGGAAGAAATACACAGAGCACACCAAGATTCTAGTAAGAAAACACATGCCTCATGTATTTAGATGTTTCCTTATTCCAGAGCTCAGCATTACCGTATTTAAAATTAGAGATTCACTGAGATTTCGGCAGCTGAAACCCATCGGCCGAAAATTGTGTTTTTTGGCATTTTGCCAATAGAGAAAACGGTGCCGATAATGGTGCAGAAAACCCATGTGATTTTGCTGTGAGTTTACTGTGCTTATGGTGTGTTTTTCATAGGTCAAAACCGCATCAAAAACATAACACGGTGCGTTCTTGCTGCGTCTTCAATGCATTTCAACAGAGAGGTGCATTTTTTTTTTAACTGAACAAAAATGCAACAAGCAAGATTCTTAAACACCACAACAGACCAGTGTGAAGATATACATAGAATTTAAAGGGATGCAATTTTCTTGAGCTTTTCTTGCCCTAAGGCCCCTTTCACACTGGGCGGGAGCGGCGTCGGCGGTAAAGCAGTGCTATATTTAGCGCTGCTTTACCGCCATTTTAGCAGCGGTATTCAGCCGATAGCGGTGTGGTCTTAACCCCCGCTAGCGGCCGAAAAAGGGTTAAAACCGCCCGCAAAGTGCCGGCGGTATTGCCGTGGTGTCCCATTGATTTCAATGGGTAGGAGCGGTATAGGAGCGGTGAATACACCGCTCCAAAGATGCTGCTAGCAGGACTTTTTTGACCGTCCTGCTAGCGCAACGCTCCAGTGTGAAAGCCCTCCGGTTTTCACACTGGAGTGAAAGGGGCCGGATTTTTTCAGGCGCTATTTTTAGCGCTGTAGCGCCTGAAAAACGCCCCAGTGTGAAAGGGGCCTAAAGGTGCCGATCATGGCTGACAAATTCATATTCATTAAAATTCATAATATTAATTAAAAAGTCAAATAATATAATTATATATTTTTTTTTAAAACTGTAATTTTCGGTTTCGGCAAGGTGCCTTCTGGATTTTCGGTTTCAGCACCAAAATTACCATTCGGCGCACCTTTAATTACAATAGAAAGGTATACTACATAGTGCACCGTTAACCATCTTTGGGGAATCCCTTTTGAACTACATATTTGACTATGCAGGAGTGGTACCATTGTTCCTGCAATATTACATTTTAATGTGTTGCTTTAGTAAATTGTGTCTTAATTAAAAATGAACAGCTATAGAAAAAACTAGAGGACTCCTGCTGCTATTTGAACACTCAGTGGACTAATGTAAAGGGAATGTACATTCTATTTAATGATTTATCAGCTAAAAAGAGATGTACTTGATGCATTCATAATCTCATCAACGTGTGTTCATCTTTTAAAGCCCCTCATTTCTGTATATACAGTAGTTGGTCATTTTATATTTAGACTTCCATACCCGCTTATTATACACACAGGCCGTGCTTTCTACTTAGCAGTGCCTTACAATGGCTGTGCATCATTGCTCATTGAAAACCACGCACTCCCCGGGCGGCTGAGGTTTTATCTCAATGGTTCTTAACACAGAACTCCAAGCTTAGGGGGCCCTGGGGTATAGTTTGAGTAAATTCCTCCTATAATATAGAGTTAATAAAATACCTATGTGAGAGGGACCATTCACAAATAACGGTTTTTATTTGTATCTACACATTTCTGTGACACTTGAAATGAAGTGGGTTTATGGCTTTATAAATACACTTGGGTACAAGAGTCAAAGAAATATGTCTAGATAAACCAATCAGCCATTGCGACCCCTGGCAGGTTTAGTGAATACCATTGAATAACTCGTTACAATGGCTTCTGAAAGTCTATGGGATATATTGCGCAGCAAGTAAACATGCTGTCCCTGAAGTTTAGGTGTTGAAAGCAGAAAAAATTTGAAAATGGGCAGCACAGCTTGTGGTGTATTAGGCTGCATAACCACAGACTGGTCAGGGTGCCCATGCTGACCCATGTTCTACAGTCAAAGGTGCCTTTAATGGGCATGTGAGCATCAAAACTGGACCACAAAGCAATGGAAGAAGGTGACCTGGTCTCATGAATCACTTTTTCACAAATCATTTGGTGGAGGGGGGATTACGGTGTGGGGTTGGGCTTGGCCCCTTAGTTCCAGTGAAGGGAACTCTTAAGGCATCCACATACAAGGACATTTTGGACAATTTCATGCTCCCAAATCTGTGGGAACAGTTTGGGGATGGCCCCTTCCTGCTCCAACATGACTGCGCACCAGAGCACAAGGCAAGGTCCATAAAGACATGGATGAGCGAGTTTGGTGTGGGGTGGCCTGCACAGAGTCCTGACCGCAACCTGATAGAACACCGTTGGGATGAATTAGAGCAGAGACTGCGAGCCAGGACTTCTCATTCACATCAGTTCCTGACCTCACAAATGCGCTTCTGGTCAAACATTCCCATAGACACACTCCTAAACCTTGTGGACAGCCTTCCCAGAAGAGTTGAAGCTGCTATAGCTGCAAAGGGTGGGCCAACTCAATA
The DNA here is from genome assembly GCA_028564925.1 of Lithobates sylvaticus. Classification (NCBI taxonomy): domain Eukaryota; kingdom Metazoa; phylum Chordata; class Amphibia; order Anura; family Ranidae; genus Lithobates; species Lithobates sylvaticus. The sequence goes on from CM053026.1 coordinate 84,869,459, forward strand.
TTGAACCCAACAGACTAAGACTGGGATGCCATTAAAGTTCATGTGCGTGTAAAGGCAGTGTTCCAATACTTTTGACAATATAGTGCATATATCTATCTATATATTATACACACACACACACACACTGTATATATCTATATCAGCACCTGCTGGTTAAAGCTTTATTTTTATTCGATTTTTTTTGTCAGCTGGCAAGATAAGCCTACGCAGCTGTTAAAGTAATTTAGCTCCGTGATATTTCTCCCTTAGATGTAGACACTACAAGGTCTTCTACTTTGACCAAACCAAGTGAAATCTAGGTCACAGTGTACATCGTGTAAACAGAAGTAAAGTCAATGCAAGTAAATGGCAAATGTACTGTATGTCACCAATGTAATCCTGTGGATTTTTTTTTTTTTTTGGGGGGGGGGGGGGGGGCGAAAGAACAAAGAAAAAGGAAAGAAGCAGATAAGGAAAAAATACATAAAAAATAAAAAAAATAATGACAAGAAATTAAATGAAGGAAAGATGGTCAAGATGGGTGGAAAATTGTGCAAATTTTTTCTTTGTCTGATGGGTACAAGCAAGTACAGAGCTAGCAAGGAGAACTTACAAGGCTCTCTGTACATCATGTAGATCAGTGGTCTCCCAATCAGCCCCTCCGGGGTCAGACGTCGCCCTATGCTTGCTTTTATCTGTCCCTTGCTCCACTGTCAGCAACAGAGGGCCATAGTTCTTGCTACTTACACCAACGGGGGACTATTCCTCTCACTGACACCAGCACCAGCAATGGGACACTATTCCTCATATTTATCCCAATTAAGGCACACTACAGTATTCTTTTCACTAATAACAATGATAGGGCACTATTCCTCCCACTAACACAAGTGATGGGACACTATTCCTCCAACTGACACCAATGATGGGACACTATTCCTCCCAATAATACCAATGATGGGGCACTATTCCTCCCATTGATACCAGTGATGGAGCACTATTCCTCCTACTGACACCAGTGATAGCGCACTATTCCTCCTACTGACACCAGTGATAGCGCACTATTCCTCCTACTGACACCAGTGATAGGGCACTATTCCTCCTACTAATATCAATGAAGGAGCATTATTACTCCCACTAATACTAATGATGGGGCACTAATTCCTCCCACTGACACCCATGGTGGGGCACTATTGCTCCCACTAACAATAGTGATGGGGCACTATTCCTCCCAGACACCAGTGAAGGGGCACTATTTCTCCTACTAAAACCAATGAAGGAGCACTATTCGCTCCCACTAATACGAATGATGGGGTACTAATCCTCCCATTGATACCAACGACGGCTACTATTTCTCCTCCTAATACCAATGATGGGCATTGTTAACTCACTTATACCAGAACATTTTCTACCCCCACTGTTCAAAGTCTGCCCCCCCCCCCCCGAAAAGTATGAAGAACAGTAAACTGGCACTTTGTCTAGCGTTTAGAAGTTTGGAGGGCCCTAATGTAGATCATGCAGAATACAGCTATTTCACTGCATTTTCCTATACAGTATACTCAGCACATGAAACAGCATCATGCTGCCTATCAAAACAGGAACTGGTTCTATTATTGGCTTAATTAATCAAACATGGTTGCCGCATAAGGCGCTCAACATTACATTATCTGCAAAGAACCTTCAGTACCCAATAAGCTGAGCTGGCCACAGTGGTCTATGTTTTTTGCTCCGGTCATATTTCAGGTGCCACTGCCAACATAATATATGTCAGTAGCACATTGATGGAAACAATTTATTTGTACTGGGATGGTGACCGAACAAAAGGGTTCCTTCTGGTATTTGGTGCTCAACTGTTTATCAGTTATTTCTGATGGAGCCTTTCCTGTCTTTTGGACGCTGCTTAATCTAGCTGCTGTGTCCCAAATATTACCCGTTTATCCAACACAGATCCAACCTTGTGCGTTAGGTTATGTTGCTTGAAAATCTCTTGCTTGTTCCATGAACCTTTACACTAATAAGGCAGAACCAAGGGAGCACCCTGGGGGAGTCCTACTATAAAACACTGAAACGTCCATTTACGGTGAAGACCAGACACCACCCCACCTCATTCAGAGCCATCTACCACTACCAAGGACACAGAAAGCCTATGGTCAGTGCTGGTGTTATCATTCGGCAGAGTAGACCCAAGCTTATAGGCAAAATACACAAGGAGAAAGCTTTTCACCAAATAATTATTGTCCACACATTCTTCTATCATCAGTAGAAGACAAGATAGGGCCAGTATAACCTCAAAATGTTCTGACTTTGGCCTTATCCACACCGACATATGGATTTATGCCCCAAAAATGCTGGATCTTTTTCTGCCAGAACTTGGGAGAAAAATGCATCTTATGTTGCATATGTATGTGAGCCTAAGCACGCATAGTGCTGAGCATAAATGCATTCTACTGGCCAGAATAATATATAACTATGACATCATTTTATGTGTCTAGAGCATCATGTTGTCTAAATATAACCCGATACGCTTGAATGACATTTACTGTAAGTAGTAATCTTCTACTTTACAACACACACACACACAATTCTGCGCCTTCTTGTAGGGGGTTGGATGGGTGGGCGCCATTAACTGCAAATAAAACAAACTGTAAAAAAAACTATAGAACAGCAACACCACATTGAAAGCTGTGCTCACTGGAAGGTTGGCAATAACAGATTTCCTTCAATATTAGCAGTGAGTCACATGAAATGTGATGTTGCTATTATTTTGCGCGCTCAACGCCTCACTACGTCTAACGAAAACAAATGTATTTTTAGAAAGCGAATACTTTATTCACCTTTTCAATAGAGGACTGTGAGCGAGGCACGTAATTTGTGACCCTCTGCGGATCACGCTGATTTCAGCATAAATTCGAGCTCAAGTCAAATGGAAATATCACTGATCTGTAGAAGGCAGAAGATGCTTCTCATTAGAAGGACTGGTGTATGATAGATGTCATGACATTCATAGGGAAACATAGTAGATGATATAACAGAGTGAAATATCAGCAATCTTGGGCTTAATGTAAAACGACCATGAACCCCCTTCTCGATTTATCACCTGTGACCAACCACAGAAGCAATCGCATTCCTTATTATTATTTAACGTATATCCATGTCAGTGCCATAAAATAAACGTCATCCCTCTCCATCCATATTCATCTTCTCCTACAAGAGAAAATATATTGTGGTCTGAACATAGCTTCAGTGGTGGCGCCCTGGGAGGGGCGTAGGTGTGGCAAACAGACCACCCAACCCAGCCCCCCCCCCCGGTGGGTGGTACTCCTGCAGGGTCTCTTGGCAGTGATGCAGAGATGATGGATTCAGAGTCAATGACGGTGGCAATCTTCCGGATCTCCGTACATCCTCCCCGCCCCAGTACCTGCGAATCCAATCACTTCTCCTCTTGGCCAATCACGCTCCTCCAGCTTCCGGATTGGCCAGGAGTAGAAGCAGGAAGACAATAGCGAATAATAATTCGCTATTGTCACACACGTTGGTGGGCTCTGCGCACTAAGCCCATCCTTGTTTGAAGCCAATTAGGGCCTCAGGCTCTAATCATATGCTTTAAAAAAAAAAAAAAAACATTCAATCCATGGGTCCGACACCCCCCATGTAGATTAGGGGCCAGATGCATGGATAGGAGGGTGGCGCCCCTGCGCCCTATATAGAGTGGCCACCACTGTTTAGGACTAAAAAATAAGCAGTAAAAAGGTATTTATTTATTGTCAGGTAAATATGAAATAATTAAAACTGGATACTATGTAATTATTTTGCCAGCCAGCAGGTGGCACTCTTGCCTTCTTTTCATGTGCTTTCGTCTCCTTTTTCTATCTGCTGAAAATATCCGTGGTTTACAGAGCTCCATAGATTAAGTGAAATATGGACACACAAGTGAATGAGTCAGAGGAGTGACTGATCTCTGATCCTCTAATCAAACACAGATTCAATGAGAAAGATCTTGACTGAAAGGGTGCTACTTTTGCTGTACTCTTTATCGATAGAGCTCCTGGAATACTCTCTCTTGTATAAAAAGTTTACTTGTAAAAGATGTATTACAAACAGATATAAAAAAAAACCTGCAAGATAAATAAATAAAACTGACCCAGGCATGTTTAGTTTTGCCACCTTCCATGCCTTGCCCCTTCCATGTCTTCCTCCTACCCAGTGTTGCCAACCGTCAGTATTTTTACTGGCAGCCAGTAAAAAACAGGCAATTTTCTCCTGTCAGTAAATGCCAGTAAAAGCAAAAAGTTGCCAGTAAAAAATATGGTTGTGATGTTCGGCTCGGTCCAGAGCCAGCCGCGACCATCCGAGTCCCTACTACAGTGTATTCGGCAGCTCTGGTGGAGGTGGTGTCCGAGCGTGTCGTGTGATGTCATGGTACAAGGGAGCCAAGCAGAGCGGCCAGAGCCTCGTGTGCGGGTCTGCAGGACAGGTCGGGAGTGTTTGTGCCTTCCTATTCTAATTTCTCCTGTCCCTGAGCTACTTACTTACTATATCGAAAATAAAATAAGAAATATGTTTTTTGCCCTAATATCTACCTTAAATCACATTGGTAATTGTATATTGTACTTGTTTGTAGCCTAAATACAAAGATTTGCACTTAAAACTGTAATTTTGTAACTATGTCAGTAAAAACGTGGCTGTGCCAGGAAATTGTCAGTAAATTTCAATCTGGTAGGTTGGCAACACTGCTCCTACCCCCTGTGGGTGGGTGCGTCGACAGAAAAACATTCAGAGTCCAAGTGTGGAGAAACAAATATATTGTAACTGAAGTTTGCAATACAGAACAGGCCCGGCGGTAAGGCAACCCAACCGAGCACTTGCTGCATGAAGCAAAAATGTGTTGGTTGAAGTAGGCCTTGGGTGTGCCGACAGTCTGTCTCGCGGGGGTGGAATGCATCCTAGCCAGTCCATAGCCAAGTGGGGAGGCTCCCAGAAAGCATTGTGTGTCCCTGCATTTTCCTTTCTCCTCCAGGACCTTTCCCTGATGCTAAGCAGTTTCCTTGCCAGATGGGTGACCCACCCCTACTCTAGCCAACACACAAAATGCATACCTGGGGGGCAGGATCTTAAATAGACTCTGCCTGACCTAAGACGGCCACAAGAGTCACATGGGACATCTCCATCCAACTGGATAACTGTCCCCTGTGACCCACTAAGTCATAGAGAGTTCCTCCCGATTTCCTCTCCCTCTGCAGTGTCGCTGCAGTTGAGCACCACCTGAAGAGAAGAAAGCAGACTGCACCTGCCTACACTTCTTCCACCTATTCTATAGTTATTACAAAAATACTTATTTTGTGAAGACATATTTATAGTCACCAAACTCAAATATTCATGCTATGTGTCAATTCCCAGCGTGACAACCAACAAATCCAGTATTGTGTCCATGCCTACCAGTCACTCTTCTGTGAAATCCTCAAACCGATGCATAGAGTCTGGGAAAACCCTACCCCCAAACATCGAACAGGAAGTGTCCCTGTCATCCAGCCAGACCCTGATGAAGGACTCCCCTCTTCTGCAGTGAGGAAGAAGGTGCAGATCACGTGTCCACAGCTGTGAGTAGTTTAGTCATTTTGATTATTTTTTTTTGTTTTTACTAAACTATTAGCTGGGGGGAAGCTATGCCCAAAAGCTCTGTTCAGCTTCATGGTTATACGTAAGCAAACCTCTACTGAAACTGACTGAACAAAAAAAAAAAAAAAAGATGCTATAAAAGGTATGAAGTATTACCACCTACAGCTTCCTCCACATACCTGAAACAGCTCCCAATCACTTCTGCTATGGTTGAATGTCAGTCGTTGGTACTGATGGAATTTGTTTTCTCCCTCCCGCCTCACAGACAGACTTATTGGCCAAGAAGGCTGTCCATGATTGTAATTGGCCAATAGGAATGGGAAGGATCTGTCAAGCTCAAACACTATCAGAATGTGTCAAAGCTTTGTTGTTTTGAAAAGCCAACATTTAACAATAGCAGATGTGAAAGAAAGCAGCTGGAGGTATTTTTACAACTCTTACTGTAAAGAACCTCCTTTGGGAGCTAGAGATTAAAACCCCCTTTGTCCCTTTTTTTCATAAAGTGGCCTGCTTTTCCACAGAAATTTCTATTTGGATCACTATGAATATACACCATATATCCATTAAAGGGGAACACTCATAAAGCTGCAGCAATGGGTACATCACACGTACCTCTGATGTTTGCCGCTAGATCTGCTGATATGGCAGCTTTCTGTGTCCCCACCCCTTAATTTTGGGCACTCTTTGTTTTATTATAATGATAGAGCTTGCCCATCTGCCCCTGTCTTGGAGACATTCATATTGGCCTATCATAGTCCAATAGAAATGTGTGTGCAGCAGGCGGTTGTAGACAAATTAAAAGATACTAACAGGTATAAAGTGCAAGGTTCAAATACCTGTAACAGCCTAGGTTGCCCCATCTATGCCCAAATACAGACAGTCCCTGTGTTACAAACAAGACTCTGTAGGTTTCTTCCAAAGTTGAATTTGTATGTTAGTTGGAACAGGTACATTTTTTAAGTGCAACTTCAGCCAAAAAATTTCTAAGTTTTGGATAGCATAGGGAAAGGTTAACTGGCCATACACTTATGTGAGATTGCGGACAGGTCTGCTGGATAGTAGCAGCATGCAGTGAGCAGCAAGATGGCCCAAACGAGCAAGATGGCTCAACGATTTCCAGGACCAGCGTGACGTCATGCTGCCTCCGTTCTTAAAGGGGTTGTAAACCCTTATGTTATTCACCTTAATGCAACCTATAGGCCCCCAGCCCCCCCCCCCCCCCGTTTACTCACCTGAGTCCTGTATTCCCCCGCTGGAGACACGCTCTTCCTTTATGCCCGGGATTCTCGGCTCTCGATTGGATAGATTGATAGCAGCGCAGCCATTGGCTCCCGCTGCTGTCAATCAAATCCAATGACGTGGGCGCCGGAGGGCGAACGCCGAACGCTAGACTCGGGAGCGCGCCCGCAAGGTAACCCCCCGGGAGAGCGCTTCTCCTAGGGGGTTATACGTGGCGGGGAGGAGCTACCAGCACCTGCCGGGGGACCCCAGAACTCGAGGATCGGGGCCACTCTGTGCAAAAGGAATTGCACAGTGGAAGTATGACATGTTTGTCATTTTAAAAAAAAAAACAAAAAACAAAAGCTTTACAATCACTAATGCCGTGTACACACGACCGGACTTTGACCGAACTGGTCCGACGTATTCGACAATTTGACCGTGTGTGGGCTTCGTCGGACCTTCAGCAGACCTTTTCTGTCGAAAATCAAACGGACTTTAGATTTAGAACATGTTTCAAATCTTTCCGATGGACTAGAGTCTGATCGAAAAATCAGTTCGTCTGTATGCTACTCCGATGGATGAAAACCGACGCTAGGGCAGCTATTGGCTACTGGCTATGAACTTCCTTATTCTAGTCCGGTCATACGTCATCACGGTCGAATCCGTCTGACTTTGGTGTGATTGTGTGTAGACAAGTCTGATTCGATGGAAGTCAGACGAAAAGTCAGACGAAAAGTCAGACGAAAAGTCAGACGAAAAGTCAGACGAAAAGTCAGACGAAAAGTCAGACGAAAAGTCCGGTCGTGTGTACACGGCATAAGTACGAGTCATATCCAAGTCTGATGTTTGTAACCTGGGGACTGCTTGTATTGGGTTGTGGAGAATAGGCAAAGAGCCAACACTTCCAGATAGTATTGGAGCTGTGTCTTTACAGAATGGCCCAGCAATTGAGCATAGTTGGGGTAATGTAGGCTGTTGCATATATGTGAATCTCTAGGTGCCTGTACTTTATACCAGCTAGCAGCATAATTTTCCATTTTAACTGACTGGGTAATTTTAAACCATCAGTTCTTTTGATTGGTGGCCCTCTTTGTAGTGCACTAGGAAGCTGGCTGATAAGCGCTACTCTTTTCTACTAAATGCATTTTTTTAAAGCACCCTATGCCTACATGAGCCAAGGGAAAATGCCCTTTTCATTTCTTTGCCACTATCATAGTTGTGATTATATTCTAGTTTAATGAGTCGAGTGTCTAACCAGTATGCAGAATGGATCTGTAACAAATGTATTCAATGAACAATACAGGTTTGTACCCCCTCTTCCCATAATTTCTAGGTACAGTTACATTGCTGGTAAATAAAAGGTTTTCTTTTCATTTCTGCGCTGTGTTGGCTGACAGGTCACATCTAGCAGACTCAGCGGGGAATAAGTACAGACATTGTGGGTATTCCACAGTAGTAAACGCTGTAATGCAATCCAAGCTTCATTAGGCTGTTATACAGTACATTACACTGGGCATGGGGCTGGATGTTTCCTAATTAGATTTATTTAATCGTTTCAACCTTCAAATATACTTACACAAGTTACTTCTTACATTATTTGCATTTAACTACTTGTAAAAGTGGGCTGCGTCTCTATATGAAGTATAATCTTGCCTATTATAGAACGGGGAGTCGTACCTTAAATTTTAGCACTGGATAGAATGAAGCCGCTTTATTGCTGTCAGTGACCCACACATTAAAGGAAATATGTAATGGTTTGGGGTCAATTTTATTTTATATTTTTAAAAAATGTATCCATGGGGTTGAATGACAGTGAGTGGTGGGAAGTAAGAGGGTAAGTATTGCACACTGCTAGGCCATGAATTTAACAGAAACAAATAAATAAATGCTACTACTGCTTAAAGCTCATCCCATGTCTAAGCGACATAGGGCAAACTCCAGAAGATGTCATTTTTGACTAAACATATAGGGCGGAACCCACGCTTGTGATGACATCATGTTATTACAAATCCAGAAGCCCCTGGGGAGTTTAATTTGTACAGTTTTGCTTAAGTTTTTATATGTGTGAGTAGCATTGCTTCTAATATTCAATACCATTGATTTTACACTATGTGGAGTGTTCTTATTTTTCCATGCACATTCCCCTGAGTAGCTGTTGATATACTGTATATGTTGGAGCGAAGTGGCAACATCATATTTCCAGAATTTGAATCAATCCCTTTCAAGCATTTTAAGACTTCTCACTTTGAGGACCATACCATTACGGTAAGCCTGGACTGTTGTTCTTTTCACCTGGAGGAGTGTTTTACACTATATGAATATTATTTCATTTTACAGTGGAGTTTTTTGGTTTGCAAGGACATTCTACTATAGACACACATAATGGACTGGTATTAGATTTGTTTTATGAGCACTGCACTTGAGTTTGGGTTTATATGATATTACCATTTTGTATCTAATAGTATGCTAGCTTGCTGGCAAACCGTAAAGTCCTCCTTTGTTAATACCTAGTTCCTTTGTCATTCTATCCCCAAATATCCAACATATTGCTTTCGGGGTTGTCATACAGAGAGATCCTTTGTACAAATATGGTGGAATTGCCTGAAGGCAAACATTTTTGGGCCAGTGTTTACCAGAGACGTCAGGGGAGGCCATGAACATAAGAAAACAAAAAATAAAAAAAAAATTGAGCTTCGAGGGTAGGTAGCCGAAGTCCTACCCCACCACTGGTCAAAATGTGGAGCTCCTAGGACCTATGGTTCCAGAGATATGGGCCTCCTTGTGCAGCCTGTCACTATACATACAGAGCAGCCAGTTTAAATACAAGCTGGCACACGCTGTTTGTAGCAGACAGAGGATGAGCTCACAGTGGCTCTCACTTCTTGTCAGAGGCACTGAGCTCAATGGACAACGTGGAGCCTTGGACCAATAGAAAAGTACCAATGGCCCCAGCTGCCCAACAAAAATGCTGCAGTGGAGGCACGCCTCTCACTGCAGTGTCATAGAAGGGGCATGTGTCTAAAAGACACATACTCCCTTCCAGCCCTGCCCTCTTAACTACAAGGAAAAAACATGGTATGAGGTTTACCCATAATCCCATGTTTTTCTCACACAGTTAGGCCGGCTTCACACTGGGGCGGTGCGGGGCGGCGAAGCAGCGCTATATTTAGCGCTGCTTTACCATCGTTTTACCCGCGGTATGTGGCCGCTAGCGGGGTGGTTTTAACCCTGCTAGCGGCCGAAAAAGGGTTAAAAACCTACGCAAAGCGCCGCTGCAGCGGCGCTTTGCCGGCGGTATCCCCGCGGTCTCCCATTGATTTCAATGGGTAGGAGCGGTATAGGAGCGGTGAACACACCGCTCCTTCACCGCTCCAAAGATGCAGCTAGCAGGACTTTTTTTACCAGGCTTTCACACTGGAGACACAGCAACAGCTGTTTCGGGTCGGTTTGCAGGCGCTATTTTTAGCGCAATAGCGCCTGCAAACCGCCCCAGTGTGAAAGCAGCCTTAAGAGGGAGAATAATAATCTTCTGCTGCTGAAAAGGTATTGTTTTAATCAAGTTAAATAATATATTATGTTATACGTTATAACATAATAATTATTTATCTATTTACTATGAAATTACTGGTTTAAAGTTATAACTCCAAACTTCAGTAATTTGTCTGTTAAGCCACCTGCTTGAGTACAGTTTTTGAAAATATAGTAAATTACCTTAAAAACAATATATAATAATTACTTGTATATTACTTACTTATGGTAATTAACCCCTTGTATATATATATATACTATAGACCCCCCCCCCCCCCCAAACATATACATACACATATATATATATATATATATATAGTTTTTAGCAGACTCCCTAGGGAATAAAATGGTGGTCGTTGCAACTTTGTATGTTACACAGTATTTGCGTAGCAATTTTTCAAACACTTTTTTTTTAAAAACAAAAAAAAAAAACACTAAAGTTAGCCCGATTCTTTTGTATACTATGAAAGATAGATACCCAACATGTCACACTTGAAAACTGCGCACACTTGTGGAATGGCGCCAAACTTCAGTACTTATTAATCTCCACAGGCGAAGCTTAACATTTTTTTACAGGTTAAATCTTTATAGAGGAGGTCTAGTGCTAGAATTATTTCTCTCGCTCTAACGTTTGCAGCGTATGTAACCTTTGTTTATCTGACTCTGATACTAGCCAGTAGGGTTGGGCGAATGGTTCGGCCTGAGCATAAGTTCGGGCCGAACTTTGGTTGTTCGGACGTTCAGCGAACACCGAACAATATGCAGTGTTGGCGGCAAATTCGAAAGCCACGGAACACCATTAAAGTCTACGGGACACTAACATGAAAAACCAAAAATTCTCATTTTAAAGGCTTATATGCAAGTTATTGACATAAGTGTTTGGGGACCCGGGTCCTGCCCCAGGGGACATGTATCAATGCAAAATAAAGTTTTAAAAACTGAATTTTTTTCGTGAGCAGTGATTTTTTTAATGCTTAAAGTGAAATGAGTTAAACGACCTGTCCTTACTCCTCTGTGTAATGGCTTTGCACAGAGCAGCCTGGATTCTCCTCTTCTCGGGTGCCTCCTCTATGCTCCTGGCCCCTCCCTCCTGTTGAGTGTCACCACAGCAAACAGCTTGCTATGGGGGCACCTGAGCTGAGCCGCAGCTCCCCGTGTCCATTCAGATATGGAGCCGTGGCCTGCCCACCCCCCTTTCTCTTCACAGGAGGACTTCCCTCATTCTGATGGGTGATGCTGTACTAAGTAAAAATGTAAAAAGTTGCGCTTAAAAAATTACATAAATCAATCGTACTGTTATGATAATAAACAATACTCTGTGAAGCAAATAATCAATACAAAAAATGTGCTGTGAATACACAAATTATACCAACAAAACATCACCCAATAAGTGAAAAGTGTAATGTGAGTATTGATAATGTCTATTACTGTCCAGGGAGGAACCTGTAAAAAGAAAAACGTTCAACCACAGAAAATTTTGAAGTTTTCCAACGAAAATCCGGTATATAGATAGGTGCAGTCCATATGGGTAGGTGACAAACAGACAAGTGAAGTGACTGTATTGTTCTAAATGATTCCACCACCGCTAGAAATGCTCGCTTACCAGCTCCCAGATTTGTGAAAACGTGTGGCTATTGCCCAGCCAGGGCCTTTTCCTCTTGGCTCATCTACTGTATGGAGGGAGGCGTCAACTGTTGGGTCAGGGACTTCAGTCAGAAACTCCAGTGTGTGGTATTCACTCAAACACCCTTTTTCCGGTATCGCTCAATAGGCAAGATGGGGACTCAGGCATGAAAAATAAAAGAGATGCCAAAAGGGGGGGATCATAGATAAAACCCGCATGGGTAATTTTTTTTAAAATAAAAAGCACTACAGATGTGCGTAGATGAAAAAGACGTTTAACAATATAAAAAATGCGGCCGGCCGGCTGCAGCACTGAGCGTCCGTACCAAGTACGGAAACGCTCCACTCGCGGTGACGTCAGCACGTCGCTCCTCCTACGACGTTTCGTCACGATGTGGACGTAATCATGATGCTGTACTAAGGTCTTGGTGAGCATATTTTTGGGAGGGAAGGGGTAATACTGGCTCAGAGGGAAGATGTTTGTTTTTATTGTTTTTTTCCCCCAATACATATTTTTTGGAGGTTTTTTCACAGTAGGTGTTTTTTCTGTGTATTTACACCGGCTACGTTGGACAGTGTTGCCCAATGCAGACCCCAGTGCAAGGACAGAACAATGTCCTATTTCTTATGTTCAGTTGGTGTGTGCTGAAAAAAACTAGGGCATGTTGGATTCTATAGTGTGCTCCAACACGCTGTAATGCTCCAGCACATAATCATTACGTACAAGTTCAAAAAAAGGCAGCACATTAAAGTATATGTGAACCCTCACCTTGTAAAACAACCAGTTTAAAAAATGAGAAATGAAGAAATGAAAAGCAAAACATTTTTTTTAAAGTGATCGCATAATCTCTGTTCTCAACTGCATAAAGAGCTCAGAGAGCTGGAGGAGGAGAAACAGCAGCACACTGACTTTCCCAGTAAATGGATTTGGGGCGGGGGGAGCTTGTGTCAGGACAAGTCTGATCATTCGAGGAGGGTAGGCTGAGTTCCCAGCACAGCCAGGAAACTAACCACGCTGTGCTTAGCTTGGTCAGTTTTTGATAGGAAATCAGGGGGACTGGCAGGATCACCAGGGATTTGCTACAAAGGATGCAATACAAAGAACAGGATACTTTTTCATACAAGTACATGGTACAACAGGCACGTATCAGGAATAAGAAATGTTGGGTTTACATATTCTTTAACACGTGCCCTGGTGTGAAACATGTTGAGGGAAACAATAAGGCCCTCTGTATTTACAAAGGAGGATACCAGGTCAAATTCAGGTACTTACACTAGTTGCAATTCAAAAAAACATGCAATTGACTGATGAATACTAAGCAGCAGGGCTGGTCCTACCATGGGACACGATGGAGCGATGGCACCAGGCGGCACTTTCAAGGGGGGCGGCAAATTGATGCCCGCCAGCCAGCTAGGGTTGCCACAATGCCACCTGTCCAGTTTTGACCCCATCTAGAAGGGCTGCGCTTATGATCATGTGCCCGCCAAGTGCCGCTATCACTGTCACACAGCGGTGCGCTCTGAGCCAGCAGGTGCCCTGTGATTGGCCGAATGGGTCATGTGCGGGGCTGGCCGGGCGGCAGACATGGGGGGTCTGTGAATGGCCCTGTGGAGCTTGTGCTGGTCACGTGTGGAGGCGGGGGGCGGGGATGGCCTGTGGATTCGATAATCGTGCCTGCTTGTTCCCGGAGTCCTGCCTCACGATGTGCGTCTCCTGAGGTCTCATCTGGTCTGTCAACTTACCCCCTCTCCTGTGCGTCAGCTCCCCTCTCTATTTCACTCTCTCTCAGCCTCTCGCTCACCCCCTCTCTCCCCTGCCTCTTCCCTCCCTTTCCCCCCTGCCTCACCTTTCCCTTTCTCACCTCCCTCCCCCCACCTCTTTCCCTTCCCAGGGGATGGGGGCTCCATGAGGATGGCTGTATGGAGCCCTAATAATTGCTAACAGCAGCCCTATGAGTGAGTGCACCAGTTTGGATGTGTCCTGAATCCTGTGTCTTGCCGACACACTTCTCTCCAAGGCTGCCCACACAATGGAAGGAAGGAAAACAGCACTGCAGTAGAGGAGCTCCACCCCCAAACTCCAGCTCCCACACTTCCTGGCTCAAAGCAGCTTTCGGTAAGGCAGTCTAATGGGGGTCTTTCAGGGCAGGGGACACCGATGAGTGGGTTCCCTAATGTAATTGAGGGAGGACCGATAAAAGGGAAGGGGAGTCTGTGGGAAGGGAGGTGGACGGTGTCAGTAGGGCAGCGGATGGTACCAATAGTTACCAGGTCCTCTTTATACATGTATAGAGCCATGACAGCTCCTCTTTATACATACACACATGTAAATATATATTAGGGCTGTTACTGATTCAAATTTTGGTGTTCGATTAATCGATTTTTTTTAATCGATTAATCAACTAGTTTCGATTAATTATAAACGCACACACAGATCCAACTACTTTTAGCTGATCTTCTTGCATTGCAACTCTGCATTAGTCAGTGGTAAATGTGGTATACACTATATACAATCACCCAACACTAGTTAGTTAGTTTCCACAATCCATGACTTAACTTCACAGTTCACATAAATACGTTTTAATTCAAACTGTAGCACAGACGCAAGTAATTTTTTTTCCCACAGCAGCGTGACAATCCCTCCACCTCCGGTCTAACTAATCACTCTCACCTTATGGCATGGACTCCTGTGCAAACAGGTGGTCATGCAAACGGGTATCAAAAGGGTTAACACGGACCATAAACTTCTCTCACGTCTCTTTAGATCTCAGCAAGGACACCAGGTCATGGGTAGAAAGAAAAGTTCTAAGTGCTCACCGCTTAAGATTACATTTTTGTGTTCAAACACAAACTACTCACATAAAGATGATAAAACCACAGCATGAAAAGCCGACAATCGTGTTAGTTCCGTAGGGCAGAAGCGGGTGATGTCATGCGTAGCTCCTCCCCTGTTCGTGTTACGTTCAATCAGAACTTCCACGTCCCCCCCTTCCCTTCGTTAGGAGTCCGGTGATGTCGATGTCCGTGACGTCACCGAATCTCCGACGGAACTCCCTGAAGACCCCGAAGACGGCAGAGAGGCGAGTACCAATCAAAAGAATTTTGATTGATCAAAAAAATTAACGATTAATCGAGGAATTAATCTTTAATTTGCACAGCCCTAAATTTGTGTATATATATATATATATATATATATATATATATATATATATATATATATATATATATATATATATATACACACACACACACATACACACACACGTATAGTGCCATGACAGGTCCTCTTTATACTCCTATACATGAATAGATCCATAACAGGTCCTTTCTATACTCTTATACAATGTTAACAACCATAACAGGTCCTCTTTATACTCCTATATACATGTAAAGAGCCATGACAGGTCCACTTTAGTTATTATGATATAAAATAATGGATGTGGGGGTATTTTGGTGGGCGTGATTATTTTTTTTGGGGGGGGGGGCAGCATTTCATTTTTGGTATCAGGCAGGACAATGTCTTGGACCGGAACTGCTAAGCAGCATTAAATTTGAATGTTTTAAGTTTGCCTTGATTAAAGCTTTACATACTCTTTTGGCCCTTCTTTATAAACTAACATTAGAAATGATGGAAAAGCTTCTGTTTAGACCAAACACCTTCAGAAGCTACACCTGGATGTTCTGCGTCACTTTGGGAAGTACAATTGATTTTCGTTTTTTTGTAGTTCAGAATCAGACAAAAAAATACCCTGCTCCCGGCAAATTACTGGCCATAGGCATATAGATATTATTTACCAGCCAGTGTCTTAAAAAGCTTGGTAATGGTTTTTGAGCAGTACTTTTGAGCAAAGAAACAATCAATAAGGCCTGCACTAAAAACGGCATCAATCAATGGCATGGAAGGAAAGTATGAAAGACGTCACATGAGCCATAGTGGAAGTGATATAAAAAGCCTTATGTTAAAGTAGATGTAAAATCTAATTGGATGACATTTAATCTGCTAAAGCACATAGCATCAAAACAATCAATTTTTTTATTTTAGGATTTTGTTTTTTTAAATCCCCCCCCCCCCCCCACGGGTTAAAAACAAAGCACATGCGTAGCAATCTTCATCCTAAATGGCTCCTGAACACCACTCCTTTTCCAGCTTGAATGCCACCCAGTGAACTGCAATGTGCGCTGAGTTCTGCACACTATTGCCTTGTGGTAATGTACGCTACATGCATTTGTGTGACGATGTGACATTCATTCTGCACCTTGCCTACAGATTTGTATCACAGAATGGTGTGCTGCTAGAAATGGTACATGCACCTTTTTTGGTGCATACTGGTGCGTTAAGACAGCCAATGAATGAGTTTCCCTAAAGGAGAAGTGCACTTTAAGGCCCGGTTCAGACTTCTGCGGTGCGGGAGATCGCATATGATTCGCACCGCACTGCAGTTCAAATCATATGCGATCTCTGTGCGATGCAAATTCAGCCATACAGATAGTATGGCTGAATTCGCATCGCATTCGGCCCAAAATCGGACAGGACCCTTTTTTTCGGACCGCAGCAGAATCGGATCGCATGGTGTTCTCAACATGCGATCCGATTCCTGTCCGAGTTTGCAGATCGCACTGCGATATGCGAGCTGCTATGGGGGTGTCATTAACATTTCATTGACACTCCCAGCAGCTCGCCTAGGGCAGTGTGAACTGCCTGCGAGAGACATGCGGTGCGGGAACCCGCAGTAGATTCGCAGCGTTCCCGCACCGCAGCAGTGTGAACCGGGCCTAAAGCAAAAAGTGCTCTTATGTAAAATCTTAAAATGTATGTATTTCAAATAGTCAAAAATGTATCTCCATTTAAGACGCCTGTAAACGAAGTGCGGCTAAATGTGAGTTACCTCATTTACAAGCTGTTACAGGCATTTGGCAGTTCAAATGCCTCTGAACATCTGTCCTGAACGCATTTTTTTGCTTTCCAAAAATTACTTCTGAACTCAATTGGCTAGAAAGACTATAAACAACCCTGTGTACATGTACTGATAAGATAACAGAGGAGAGTTCAGGGGCAGCTGAAAAAAATGCCCAACTGCTCCTAAGGCTCCATGTACACTAGGAGCAGAAAAAACATCAACTTTTTTAGCTAATGTAGCACCCTCTACCTAAAGGTAGGTGCTATAGTAAAATTTTACAGGGCTCAGATACAGGTAAATTTAGCCAGGCCTGTGCTTTAGTCTGTGCCTGGTTGTTGTGATTTGGGACTGGGAGTGTTCAGTGTAGTGGGGGGTGTGGCCACCTGTACTTTGGCTTAGAGATGCCTCCTCTGCTTTCAGACGGATAGTTCCGAGGTTGGACTTGAGACCTGAGTGGCAGGCAGCTCATGTGAGGAGCCCTGACCCGTTATCTTACGGTATTGGCAGGAGGCAGGCCTCCCATATAACCTGGGGTCACATGCTTCCAGGGAGGAGTCTGAAAGTAGGAACAGACAATGGAGTACTAAGTTGCTGTCCCGGACGTCCCCATGCGGTAAGGTGACCAGATTTTTAAAATGAAATCCGGGGACATATTTATTTTTTTACTAGTAATGGCGGCAATCAGCGCTCTCTGCCCATCGCCGCTGCCGCCAGCCTCACAGCCTGTCAAGTCTTACTCTCCGGGCCCCGACTACTACTGGGTGGGGAGCAGAGGAAAATCACTCCGCCAGGGAATGCAAGGAGATAAGCAGGTAGGCGGACTTGAGCCAAGGCAGAAGAAAATGCGAGCAGAGCTGGATGGGCATGCACCCGAAGCTGAAGAAATATTCCCTCCACTCTGACCAGCACATGACCATCAGAAAGGGGCACAGATAATGGAAAAAATACACTGCCCTAAGCTAGAAGAAGGAGCGGCAGATTCTGATTTTTTTATTTTTTTTTTAATTCTGCACTGACTGTCTTTGAAATTGCCCCAGCCCCTGTTCAAATCCAATCCGGGGACAAAACCAGGGACAGACTTTGTCCGGGAACAGTGTCCTCAATCTGGGGACTGTCCCCGGAAACGGGGATGTCTGGTCACCCTACCATGCGGGGATGCGCCGAGTGCGGAGGAGGGATGGAGGAACCACTAGGAGGGAGCCTAAGTTGAAGATCTTCATCCTCAAGGAAGTATCAAGCTGCTGTGACCGGGGAACATAGGACTTGCATGTTGAAAGAGATCTGGAAGGAAGAAGTACTCGTTAAGCGGAGGAGAGTAGAGCAGCGTTCTGTGACCGGGGACACAGAACTATCATCCTCCTAAAGAAAGGTCAGTATAGAATGCTGTGGCCGGGAACACAGTGTTGATAGTCCTGTACTGGATGAAAGCAGTGGTCCCACTCACTGCCACGTGAGAGGTCATCGTGTGGTGGTATCAGGTGTTCTCCGGCCTGGTTAGCACAATGGTACACAAAGAGTCTCACCATTTTCCCAAGTTCAAGTAACATTCCACAAAAAAAAGCAACAAAACCGTGAAATTGACTGTTCTTCAGTTATTTGATCGTGGGGAGGTTGGCAGCAGGGTGATTGGTGGATTGCTAAGAAACTAAATCAGCAGCCCTTACAAGGGTACAGCTAAAACGTGGCATAAGAGATGCAAATTGAAAGCATATTGTACAAAGTTTAGGCGAGTCTATGAGAGTTTAAGAGCATTTAATTTATAGGCATTTTTTGCACTACACGCCCCTCTGCAAAAGCCAGGAAATGATGTACTATGACAACACACCTTTTACTAAAAAAACGTTGAAACTTGACGTTCAGGAGAGATAGAGGAGTTTAGGAGAGACTGACGTTTTTACAGCTCCTAAACTTCTCCAGAAAACACGATAAAGAAGGTTTTTTTTTTTTTGCCTTTGAACGTCCCTGACAGAAAACGCCTGTAGTAGTCATAATGTGCAAAGACACATAGAACACAATAGAAGTGCTTCTAGAGGCAGGTGAAAAAAACGTCAAACGTCTGTAGAATCAAATATTTTTTTTTTTTTTAAGTCCAGTGTGCATGGAACCTTAACGTCCGTTTACCAGCAGCAGTGTAAATGAAGCCTTACTCTGTTTGCCCTTTTCACTAGCCTAATATAACTCACCCCCCAGAGATTCATGTGTACCTGGATCTGGTGGTGTTTGTTTACATCCAGTGCTGTACATCTCACTCTCCTGGTCATGCACATTATAGCCCCATGGACTTCTATGGGATCATCTCCCTTGGGTTGGGCACTGCCCAGGGGAACATTTACCAACTTAAAAAAATCTATTTGGTCAGGAACTGTGATATTTTTAAATGTCCATAGTGAAATTGCCCAATTCCATTAAATAACATGCCTGAGGGGGTACCCTTATCCAGAGATCTCAAGTCTCGCGCAACTCGCAAGAGTCTTCTGCATTTGACGGCCGGCTCACGGACACCCGCGAGTGTGGCGCAATCTCCCCCGTCTGTCAGCTGCAGCAGCCCGAGCCGCTCCCTCCTCCCAGCCAGGGGAGGCAGTGGCAAGGCCGATTCTAGGCAGGTGCGGCAGGGTGAATTTTCACCCAGGCGCCTGCATAGTTGGGGCGCCAAAGTGCCAGAGCTCTCTCCTCCCTCCTCTTCTGTGTCCGTTCGAACTAGGGTTGCCACCTTTTCTTCAAATCAAACCCGAACACTTTAGCGGCGCACAGCAATTTTTTTTTTTATAGTATAAACTATACATATCTTTTGCTATTAAATAACATTTCCAATCATATGATGTTAATAACAAGAGTCCCCTTTACATCAGAGTCCACAGAGTTCCCCTTTTACATCTGAACTCGCAGAGTTCCCTTTCACTGTAAGGGAGGACTCTGCAGACTCTGATGTAAGGGAGAACTCTGGGGACTCTAACATTAGGGATGCTCTGGGAACATTGATTTAAGGGGGGGGGGGGGGGGGGGGCACTGAGCACTCTAGTGTACGGAGAGGACTCTGATGTACGGGGAACACTGTGGCCTCTGGTGTAAAGGGGAACTCTGATGTAAGGGGTGCTCCGAGAACCCTGATTTACCTTAGTGTACTCATTCAGAGGCAGGAGAGAAAGGTGGAGAAGGGGGAGTCTTCAGTCACAGACAGGGATGGATGGTGAGCTCACTCACCCCTTGGCAGTCAGCACCTCTCATTTAGATGTATCTCAGACTGCTGGACTTCCATTTTCCAGTCCCCACTTTCCTATTCTGAGGCACAGCGCCGTGGATTAAAGTGTGGGCAGACACGTAGGGGGTGGGAGGAAGAGGAGAAGATCAAGCCCTCTCTCCTGTCAGTGTGGGGGGTGGGGGAATTGTTAGTATTGTTAGTGCTGGCTTTGGGCAGTGTGAAAGTGTGTAACAGACACTCTCAGCTTAGCCAACTGCAGCCAGCAACCCTGCTAAGAAGCCAAAGTGCAGTATGAATAATGTGTCCGGGTTTCAGGCAGTCTGAAACCCAGACGCATGATTCCAAACCCGAACTGTCCGGGTAAATCCCGAACAGGTGGCAACCCTAGTTCGAACACCAGTGTGAGCATATGGCAGCCTGGCAGTGGGGGGGGGGGGGGGGCTCCTCTTCCCGACGAGGGTTCTAGTTAGTGGTTGATGAGTGCTGATGTGCAGGAATGAATTCCTCACACTGGGACCACGCACTGTCTCCACCAACTTCAATGGCTCCCCCTCCCATCTCTATCTCAGGCTGCAGGGAGAGAGAACTGCGTGCTGTGTGCTGGAGGATGGCATCCCCAGCATCCCTTTACATGTGCTCTGGGCTGACTTTGTTCTAGGAGAGGTTTTATGGCATGATAGATCACATAGGATACACAGCCCCTGTCCCTTCCTGTGCCTCAGTAGTCCATCTACAGATCTAATGTATAATGAGATGTACTAAGAGCCCTTTCACACTGACAGCGCGGGAGTGTCAGCGGTAAAGTGCCACTAGTTTTAGCGGCACTTTACCGTCGTTTTAAAGCATTCAAAGTGCCACTGCCAAGGCGCTCTGCAGGCACTGCCCATTGATTTCAATGGGCAGGGGGCGATTTAGGAGCGGTGTATACACCGCTCCTAAAGTGCCTCAAAGAAGCTACTTGCAGGAATTTTTTTGACGTCCTGCCAGTGCACCGTGCCAGTGTGAAAGCATTCGGGCTCTCACACTGGGATTGCAGATGAGGCTTTTTTCAGGCGCTAACGTGCCTGAAAAATGCTTCCAGTGTGAAACGGGTCTAATCTCATGTACTATGTCTGCAGTCTCTGACCATCTCCTGCCCCCCAAAAAAAACAAAAAAAACAAAAAAAAAACACCAACTGCTCACACCCTTCACTTGCAAGTATGTGTGTGCACTGATGTACAATGCATAGGGGTGGCGATTTGTGGTGCAATGCTTTGTACCAACCCACGGCACTGTTGTGGCACGCAGCAAGTTGTGCAGCATAAAAATGCATACATGCTGCAATTTGACGCAGTGCACACCACAAAACATGTATGGTGTGAACAGGGAACATAGAAAACATTTATCTAATTTTTAGCTTTGTGGATTGAACACAGCACATAGCAAACAATTGTTTTCTATCCATCTGTCACTACAGTAAGCCCGTGCTGATTCGCCCGATTAACGCAGGTCACCGCACAGCGTAAATGACCATTATAGTGTACTTGTAAAAATGCAATAAAAAAACTTATTGCAAGTGAAACTAATATTTCAATAAAAAACACAAGAAAAGGACTTTCATTCTAAAAATTTACAATATCCATTTTATTCACTGGTCACAAATCTATTTTACAGCCACTGAGTACAGATCTCAGAGACAAAGCTATAGTACAGCGTGCTTTAATCATACGCTCTACAAGAATGATTGCTTGTGTCACCACTCTTGCAATTCTCGATCTGTATCCCAGATTCATCCACAAACAGCTCTGAAAGAAACTTATAGCATCACAGCTAAATGCCAAGTGTGTCTTCTAAATAATTGATAGGCCAGCCTGCGAAACATGGAGCTAGCGAGTTCAGAAGAATGAATCCCTCTACTTTGTAGAGGTGGCAGACGGCACACCGTGCTACTATTAGGCTGATCGTTCCATAAAAGAGTAAGCACATGTCAAGAAATAACACGCACAGCAAAAGTATAAGTCACACAACAGTATGGCAGGACTATTGGAAATAATGACCATGTGAATGGCAGTTTGCTAAGGGATTGCTTTTTGTTAAAAAATAAAAAAATCCATCTGTGAAAGATGTGAAGCATTTATACATGTGGGATAATTTAAAGCTAAAGTTTAGTTTGTTTCGGGGCTATATCGCACCAAGGACATAACCTAATATAATGGTGTCCCTAGTCCTGCTGGCTGCTGTATAGTGTAGAATTTTTTCTCCTGAATATTGTGCCAATCATCCGCATCTTCCATTCACATAATTCATAGTACGAGTTATATTAATGGAGAAAGCATGCAAAAGGGGCGGGCGAGCAGCATAACCCTTTCACACTCCCATCATTGGCTTAGGTTAACCCACTGGTGTATTTTGGTTTTGTGCTGCCCTAGGCAAGACTAAAATTGCCCCCCCCCCCCCCCCATCAAAAATTGTCACACCCCAGCCGTGGTATACCGTTCTTGTCTCACACAGTGAACAGCTGCAGCTTCCTCATCAGACCCTGAGACATGATTCATCCAAGTGCCACAGACCGTATGTGGTCAGCGGGACATAGGAGGGGGTCAGCAAGGGGTGTATCTACCGCGAGGCAAACAAGGAGTTTGCCTTGGGTGGCATTTTTCAAGGGGGTGGTGTCGCACCCAGACAGAGGTGGCTCGCGACTGCATAATTTGCCTAATAAAAAAAGCCGCCTTTGCTCCTAAACAGTCAGGACAGCTCAGTCCTCTGTAAAAAGAAAGAGGTATGGGAAGTGCCGCTATCTAAGGGGAGCAGGTGTGTTCAAATTGGTGTTATCGCTCTCACTCTCTCATACTGGTCACTGGAAGTTCAACATGGCACCTCATGGTAAAGAACTCTCTGAAGATCTGAAAAAAATAAATGTTGCTCTACATATAGATGACCTAGGCTATAAGAAGATTGCCAAGACCCTGAAACTGAGCTGCAGCATGGTGGCCAAGACCATACAGAGGTTTAACAGGACAGGTTCTACTCAGAAAAGGCCTCGCCATGGTCGACCAAAGAAGTTGAGTGCACATGCTCAGCGTCATATCCAGAGATTGTCTTTAAAAAATAGACGTACGAGTGCTGCCAGCATTGCTGCAGAGGTTGAAGGGGTGGGGGGTCAACCTGTCAGTTCTCAGACCATACGCCGCACACTGCATCAATCTGGTCTGCATGGCTGTCACCCCAGAAGGAAGCCTCTTCTAAAGAGGATGCACAAGAAAGCCCACAATCTGACAAGCAGACTAAGGACGTGTGGTGGCAACCAGGTGAGGAGTACAAAGACAAGTGTATCTTGCCTACAGTCAAGCATGGTGGTGGGAGTGTCATGGTCTGGGGCTGCATGAGTGCTGCCGGCACTGGGGAGCTAAAGTTCATTGAGGGAACCATGAATGCCAACATGTACTGTGACATACTGAAGCAGAGCATGAACCCCTCCCTTCGGAGACTGGGCTGCAGGGCAGTATTCCAACATGATAACGACCCCAAACACACCTCCAAGATGATCACTGCCTTGCTAAAGAAGCTGAGGGTAAAGGTGATGGACTGGCCAAGCATGTCTCCAGACCTAAACCCTATTGAGCATCTGTGGGGCATCCTCAAAATGGAAGGTGGAGGAGCGCAAGGTCTCTAACATCCACCAGCTCTGTGATGTCGTCATGGAGGAGTAGAAGAGGACTCCAGTGGCAACCTGTGAAGCTCTGGGGAACTCTATTCCCTAAGAGGGTTAAGGCAGTGCTGGAAATTAATGGTGGCCACACAAAATATTGACACTTTGGGCCCAATTTTTTTTTTTTCTCTCCGTTGATCTCAGCTGAACCGGCGGATGACAGGTCCCTCTCTGCTCACTGAGCGGGGAGGGGCTTGCGAGCGCCGCTGGTCACAATGGAGAGATCGGATGAAAACGGACAGTGTGTTAGTAAAAACCCAACAGGGATTCTAACCATTCCCCCACTCTGTCCAAAACTAAAAAGATTTATTGGCGAAACATACACCTCGATCCGATAGCGACGGATCTGGATACAGCAGTAGAGCCATACGTCTGCTTTTGGTGCGGCTGTACACCGCCTGAAAAAAACGGCCCCATTCACTCCAGTGTGAAAGCCATCCGGCCATCCGTCAGCGGACATGTCTCCACTGACATCCGACACTCCATAGACTAACATGGAGCGCCCGTTCAGATCCGCCGTCAAAACTGGCAGGCGGATCTGAACGGTCCGATGGTGTGAAAGGGGCCTTAAGATTGAGATGCCGGCATTCTTTTTGCAATTATGACCAGTGTGTTGGGGGGGGGGGGGAGCACAATAGTTAGCATAGAACATTGCATAGTTAGTACAGTGGCTCCTCCTGAGCTCTTCAGTTTTTTTTTCGTTCAGCCTGCTGGGTTGAATGGAAGAAAAATGAATAGTGTGTAAGAGGCTTAAGGGACTAAATGATAGAAAATGATGGCCTTTTGTTCTATTCCCCACCTTTGGCATGTGCACTGGACAGACTGGGCCATTCTTCTCTATGTCTACGACCGCTCTTCAGTCCATCTGTAGCACCGGAGCTGGCAAACACTGCTCTGCGCACAGGATTATTTTTGCGGCAGACAAGTAAAGTGCTCAATAAAGACTTTTGGTGCAGAGACCGGGGGGAGGAGGCTTGGAGGATTGTGGGATTGTGGGGTGGACTTACTCCGTAATTCAGCCGCAGCATTTAACAACACGCAGATGATTGCACCCAGGCAAATTGTGGTGTGACTTGTAACACCTCTTCATCAATCTAGGTCACAATATGCTCAGCTAATGCGCCTGTAAATTTCATTCATTGTTTTTCATGACTTGACACAACCAATAAATGTAGTAATAATTGGCTAAATAATGTTGCTGCAAGCAGGTTGGGTCACAAATGTTAAAATGTCTCTAATCACGATGAGGGCGGCAATGAAGCTAACCCCAGAGAAAGCAATATGCCAGAGATCCCCTCAACATATGTCTGGCTCAGAAGCTGGTACTTAGGCCTTCTGTCCATCGGTGGACAGAAACGTGACTGAACACAAAAACGGATTAGCAGTAGAGACGCTGTGACAACATCGCTAAAGCCAGGCACAGACACGGGGAGGGGAGGAGGGCTGGATCAAGGAAAAAAAATCACCGTCTCATTTTAAAGAACCCGAGCTACAGGAAAAGCTTTTCTACGCTTCTACTCGCTCAATTGTTTACAGCTTTAGAACATTCAAATGAGCTAACCTTCTAAAGCAGACATCCAGAATCATTTATTGTCTTTGTAAGTTTCTTGGTCTTGCCCCATTTAAAAATAATGCTATAATGAGGACAATGCTTGGACACAGAGCTTCGGGTTTTATGAATTTTTCCACGTGACCAGACAGAATTGTAATTTACAGAAAGGTGATACTGTTAATTAAAAACACACAGAGGTTATGTTCTGTGGCTATCCTACATAACCGCCCCTGGCCACTTTATTAGGTACACTTGTTCAATTGCATGGTGTCCTGGAAATTTATAGATAGGCAACTCCTATCCTCATATTGATTAGTGGTTCCAAATTAATAAACTACTGCAGTAGGGAACAGACACAAAAGATACGCTCAGCATCTTTCCAAATAACCGTTCTCCTTTATTATGACGCAATTCAGGGGTTTTATACACATGATTACGTAGGTATCACATTAATATTACAATTGTTCATTTATGGCAACAAGGGGAGTATCATAGGCAGGCTAATTCTAATCAGGACTCGAAAGAATGTAAACATGTACTGAAAACATTATTAGTGCCGTGTGCACAGTGAGTGCAGTGTGCAATACATACAAAATAGAATACAATTATATACAGAACTTACAAATTTCCATTAATTGTTAATCCACAAATTGTTAATCAGCCAATCACATGGCAGCAACTTAGTGCATTTAGGCATCTAGACGTGGTGAAGACGACTCGCTGAAGTCCAAACCGAGCATCAGAATGGGGAAGAAAGAGGATTTAAGTGACTTTGAATGTGGCATGGTTGTTGGCGCCAGACGGGCTGGTCTGAGTATTTCAAAAACCGCTGATCTACTGGGATTTTCACACACAACTATATCTAGGGTTTACAGAGAATGGTCCGAAAAAGAGAAAATATCCAGTGAGTGGCAGTTGTGTGGACAAAAAACACCTTGTTGATATCAGAGGAGAATGGGCAGATATGGTAACTCAAACACTTGTTACAACCAATGTATGCAGAATCATCTCTGAATGCACAACACCTCAAACCTTGAAGCAGATGGGCTACAGCTACAGAAGACTACAGCGGGTGCCACTCCTGTCAGCTAAGAACAGGGATCTGAGTCTACAATTCGCACAGGCTCACCAAAATTGGACAATAGAAGATTGGAAAAACATTGCCTAGTCTGATGAGTCAGCTGCAACATTCAGATGGTAGGGTCAGAATTTGGCATTAACAACAAGGAATCATGGATCCATCCTGCCTTGTATAAACGGTTGAGGCTGGTGGTGTAATGGCGTGGGGGATATTTTCTTGACACACTTTGGGCCCCTTAGTACCAGCTGAGCATCATTTATATGCCACAGCTTGAGTATTGTTGCGGAACATCGCCATCCCTTTATGACTACAGTGTACCCATCTTCTGATGGCTACTTGCAGCAGGATAATGCACCATGTCACAAAGCTCAAATCATCTTAAACTGGTTTCTGGAACATGACAATGAATTCACTGTACTCCAATGGCCTCCACAATCACCAGATCTCAATCCAATAGAGCTCCTTTGGGATGTGGTGGAATGGGAGACTTGCATCATGGATGCGTCATGTCAATATGGACCAAAATCTCTGAGGAATGTTTCCAACACCTTGTTGAATCTATGCCACAAAGAATTAAGGCAGTTCTGAAGGCAAAAGGGGGTCCAACCCAGTACTAGCAAGGTGTACGTAATAAAGTGAGTGTATATATAGTGTTCTTTGGAGTTTTACTTTAAATTGTATAGTATCTAAAAAGGCAATACTTTTTGCAAAACAATTTTTTTTTAATAAAACAGTTAGGGGTTAGAATGCCAGTACATCCAGCACCATACACCCAACTCTGGGGTGCTGGGCTTACAGTGGCAGATCAATTTCAGGAAAAAGCCAGCTAATTTTTCCTTTAAAAATCATTAAGCTCAAAATGCAAAAATGGTCAGATGAAGATAAGAAAGCACATTGCATCCATTGACATTTGGGGATCATAAAAGACCCCTTTCTCAAGGAGATAGTTGTATTACACAGTGTTCTGTGAATGGATAAAGTGAGTGGGGGGAACAGTAAATGAAAAAACATGCCGATAAGGGTCTGGCGGGTGTATGCCGAGAAGGGGCTGGCGGGTGTATGCCGAGAAGGGGCTGGTGGGTGTGAGTAGAGAAGGGGCTGGCGGGTGTATGCCGAGAAGGGGCTGGCGGGTGTGAGTAGAGAAGGGGGCTGGCGGGTGTGAGTAGAGAAGGGGCTGGCGGGTGTGAGTAGAGAAGGGGCTGGTCAGTGTAAGTAGAGAAGGGGCTGGTCAGTGTGAGTAGAGAAGGGGCTGGTCAGTGTGAGTAGAGAAGGGGCTGGTCAGTGTGAGTAGAGAAGGGGCTGGTCAGTGTGAGTAGAGAAGGGGCTGGTCAGTGTGAGTAGAGAAGGGGCTGGTCAGTGTGAGTAGAGAAGGGGCTGGTCAGTGTATGTGGAGAAGTTTTTTGGCGGGTGTATGCGGAGAAGTTTTTTGGCGGGTGTATGCGGAGAAGTTTTTTGGCGGGTGTATGCAGAGAAGGGTTTGGTGGGTGTAAGCAGAGAAGTATCTAGTCGGTGTAAGTAGAGAAGGGTTTGGTGGGTGTATGCAGAGAAGGGTTTGGTGGGTGTATGCAGAGAAGGGTTTGGTGGGTGTATGCAGAGAAGGGTTTGGTGGGTGCATGCAGAGAAGGGTTTGGTGGGTGCATGTAGAGAAGGGTTTGGCGGGTGTATGCAGAGAAGGGTTTGGCGGGTGTATGCAGAGAAGGGCTTGGCGGGTGTATGCAGAGAAGGGTTTGGCGGGTGTATGCAGAGAAGGGTTTGGCGGGTGTATGCAGAGAAGGGTTTGGTGGGTGTATGCAGAGAAGTGTCTAGTCGGTGTGAGTAGAGAAGGGTTTGGTGGGTGTATGCAGAGAAGGGTTTGGTGGGTGTATGTAGAGAAGGGTTTGATGGGTGTATGTAGAGAAGGGTTTGATGGGTGTATGTAGAGAAGGGTTTGGTGGGTGTATGTAGAGAAGGGTTTGGTGGGTGTATGCAGAGAAGGGTTTGGTGGGTGTATGTAGAGAAGGGTTTGGTGGGTGTATGCAGAGAAGGGTTTGGTGGGTGTATGTAGAGAAGGGTTTGGTGGGTGTATGTAGAGAAGGGTTTGGTGGGTGTATGCAGAGAAGTGTTTGGTGGGTGTATGCAGAGAAGTGTTTGGTGGGTGTATGCAGAGAAGTGTCTAGTCGGTGTGAGTAGAGAAGGGTTTGGTGGGTGTATGCAGAGAAGTGTCTAGTCGGTGTGAGTAGAGAAGGGTTTGGTGGGTGTATGCAGAGAAGAATTTGGTTGGTGTATGCAGAGAAGGGTTTGGTGGGTGTATGCAGAGAAGGATTTGGTGGGTGTATGTAGAGAAGGGTTTGGTGGGTGTATGCAGAGAAGGGTTTGGTGGGTGTATGTAGAGAAGGGTTTGGTGGGTGTATGTAGAGAAGGGTGTGGTGGGTGTATGCAGAGAAGGGTTGGGTGGGTGTATGCAGAGAAGGGTTGGTCGGTGTACGTAGAGAAGGGTTTGGTGGGTGTATGCAAAGAAGGGTTGGTCGGTGTACGTAGAGAAGGGTTTGGTGGGTGTATGCAAAGAAGGGTTGGTCGGTGTACGTAGAGAAGGGTTTGGTGGGTGTATGCAGAGAAGTGTCTAGTCGGTGTGAGTAGAGAAGGGTTTGGCTGGTGTATGTGGAGAAGTATTTGGTGGGTGTATGTAAAGAAGGGTTTGGACAGTGTGAGTAGAGAAGTGTTAGGTTGGTGGGTCTACAAGTAAATATCATTCAGCATTCATTAGGAAAGGTTACAAGTTCAGCTTGCAGCAGAGGCTAACATAACCTTCATACAGATTTAACCCAGCAAAGCAGTAAAGCTGGAAAATCTCCCTATAAGGTGGGCACCTTGCCAGCCCAAGGCAACAGTCTCACTTCAATTCCTTCACCTGATACAACAGTGTTTGTGCAGTTAATGTGGTTATTAAATCTCCATCGCTCTTGTTACACGCTAATGATATCCTTTTTTGCTGTAGCCCAGTCTCTGAATTCTTTGTCTTGCATATATTGAATGGTTACAGTCTAAACAGCTTAGTCTGAAGTGCAGCTATCACTGCTTCTGTGTGCCAATAATGAAACCCAATGCTGTTGGCTAGTCCAATGTACCTGCAAAGTTGCTCACAGGACACCATAAGGCCCGTTTCACCAATCTGTAGAAACTCTTTTCAGTACTGAAATTCTTTATTTTAACTTCCTAAAATTCTTGATGCACAAACAAATATTTTTGTGAAATCATTATTTAACCCCCTCAATGCTAGCGATGGGTGTAACTGTAACACCAGAACACAGGTGTGAAATGTGTCAGCATGGCCAATATAGCCTCCAAAGGAGAAAAAGTAACAATAAAAGGAGCTTAATTGGAGAACAAGAACATAACGTTGGCAAGAAATGAGAAGTGGTGCCTGAATATGGACCTTCATGCCAGGCTCACCAAGTATTTTAGGATTTAAGAATTTAGAATTACATTTTGTGATATATACAGTATATAGCTGATCGGTTTCAAAATATAAATGAGCAACTTGTAAAAAAAGAACATTGTACCATTGCAAAAATTAGAACATAATTCAGGATTTGTTCTGCTTTAGTAAAATTACTCTAATTTCAAAGAGACAAGAAATTTCAAAGAAAAAGATATGAAGGCACATAGCATCCACCGACATTTCTAGACCATGTGGGACTTCTCAAGGTGATAGCAAGGTGACAGATCCTTGGCGTGCTGGCTATTTCTGGTAACTGAGCTATAACATGGTGTCATTGTAAGCCAAATGACCCAACGTTGAGTGTATGGTGCATGATAAAGTGGACAATTTTCTAGTTTCATACACTGGTCACAGTGAAAGCAATGGCTAGCAATATGTCCCAGATACACACACACACACACACGATATTTGCACAGATTGCACAGACATTTCAAGATTGCTCTTTTTTCTACTTTGTGCACATGCCTGGCACACACAAAATGCCTGTAATCATGCGGTCAGGCAGCGCAGACCACAGGCAAAATGGCTTTGTGCCATATGATTGCTGTGATAGTTGCAAATGTAAACTCTGCAAGTGCCCACCCTATCTTTGCACAACAAAGGAAGAAGGATTTGTAAATAAAGGGACTGGATTTAAAGCGGTTCTGCACACAAGTAATTATTATTATTATTTTTTTATACTTTCAAACTACTAGTATAATAACCTTCTACTCACTTTTAGCGTGGATTTCCGTTATTCATGTCAGTTTTAATCTGAAATCATCACTTTTAAAAATATTGTATAGCGGTTTTCATTTTGCTTGTGGGCATTTGAAACCCACAAGCAATCACTTCCTGGTTCCACTACATTGGAAGTACCAGCATGCTCAGTGGCAACTGAGCCGAGCGGCATCAACACAAATGTAGCCATGACAACGGGCGGCGTATTCGGAACTTCCCGCCCCCGTTGTGCTGTGAAACTCCAAACGTGACGTGCGTAATGGCGTCACGTCCGTGAAATCACACGAGATTTCGCGTCGGCTCTACCGCACGGACTCCTGGGATGAATAACACCAGATCCCAGGAGACAGTGCGGCAATCCCAGGAAGTGATGCGGATCCCTGCGGATCCCCGCCCACAGCCGCAGAGATAGGAGAATATCGATTGCAAGGTAAGATAAAAAAAAAAAAAACGCCCATAGAGCACTATTTGGAGGATTTAAAAGGCAGTGACATTAACTTTAAAAAGTGAGCGCAGAGCCGCTTTCATGAATGAAGGTAAGCAGCAGATTCAAGGTATGGAGTTTTTTAAATCAAATTTCAGCCCCTTTCACAAACATACCCACCCCCCTGTAAAACAAATCTCCATCCTGTCTAGCCTACTCATAATAAAAGAGAAGTATTGGGTATAAAAAAATAAAATAAAAATTCTACTCACCTAGGTGAATGTAGCATTGATCTGATGTTGCATCTGTCCCCTGACACCTCTGCACTGAGAGCTGAGAGATCAAACGTCGCTAATCGCTCAGTTCTCCCCTCCGCTCTGAGCAGAGAGCCGGAGTCCTGTCGGATAGTGTCCCCCATCGGGGGCGCATGCACAGTACAGATGCCAGGCACATTCCGAAAATATCCGAAGATGAACGGCGCCTGCACACTGAGTCCAGGTTCAAGCCCCACCATTCAAGTGAACATAGAGTTAGAATAAAAATGAGCCGAGCGCAGCGGGGCCGTGCCCGAAGCGTGGCGAGTGAAGTAAGCCCGCGAGGGGCCCCTCTAACTTTGTGCAGCCCTATGTCCACTTGGATGGTGGGGCTTGCACCTGGACTCACGGCGCAGGCGCCGTTCATCTTCGGAAATTTACCGAATCTCCTTGTGCTCCCTGGGGCGGACACTATTCGATAGGTGGACATATTTTGACAGAACACCGGGACTGTCAGTCAGCGGCTCTCTGCTCTGCCCTCAAGCCAGGGCCGTCTTAATAGTATCATGGGCCCCTGTGCAAAGTAATGCTCTGGGGCCCCTACAATGGAGGCAGCGCAGGTAAACAGACATCAAGTAGGTAGGTGGCAGACCAGTGGAGCTTCCTCTTTTGGGTGGAGCTCCGCATTAACTACATGAACAATCATTCTGTACAGCAAAAAAAAAAAAAAAAAAAAGTGGGAAAATACTACATGCATAAAGTGTTACTTTATGTATGTAGCATTTTCCCACAGTTTTTTTGTTATATGCAAGTTGTCCTGTGCATATAATAAATCTGATTGATGCCTCCCCAGCACTCAAATCCCTCTACACCCCAGATATCCCCCCAGCACCCTGACCCCTCTACACCCCAGATATTCCCCCAGCACCCTGACCCCTCTACACCCCAGATATCCCCCCAGCACCCTGACCCCTCTACACCCCAGATATCCCCCCAACACTCTGACCCCTCTACACCCCAGGTATCCCCCCAGCACTCTGAACCCTCTACACCCCAGATATCCCCCCAGGACTCTGACCCCGCTACACCCCAGATATCCCCCCAGCACTGACCCCTCTACACCCCAGATATTCCCCCAGCACTGACCCCGCTACACCCCAGATATCCCCCCAGCACTGACCTCTCTACACCCCAGATATCCCCCCAGCACCCTGACCCCTCTACACCCCAGATATCCCCCCAGCACTCTGACCCCTCTACACCCCAGATATCCCCCCAGCACTCTGACCCCTCTACACCCTATATATTCCCCCCTAGCACTGCTACTATATACCATAAGATACCCCTGATATTGTGACCCCACTACACCCCCGATACCCCCTACACTGTGGCCTCTCTACATCCCTGATATCTCTAGCACTATAGCCACCCAAGATACACCAAGCATTGATACCCCCTATACACCCCAGATCCCCCCTCAGCATTGTTTTCCCCCCATACACCCTTGATATCCCCCAGCACCATTATTCCATCGATGTAGTACCCCCTTTTCCAGTGGAGATACAGTGCATGTGAACTTTTGGCAATGTGCCCACCTCCAGCACCCCTATACCAATCAAGCAGGCAAAAGGAGGGGCAGAGAAGGGAGCATCCTTCCGGGCATTCCAAGCCCTTCGGTGTAAACAGTGCTGGACAGCAGGGCTCACCAAGACACCATCCACAATGCTACTTCCGCAGGTGGGCTCTCAGTGCTGCCGACTCAGCAGCTCCCACTCCAGCTCCTACCCCGCGGTCCCCGAGTCCCGAGCATTCAAGCTGATGGGGCGGGGTCAGAGCATCACTGGCGCTCCCACCCTGCCCCTCTCTGATGGCTGTGAAATAGATATCACTTGGCACGGCGTACCGCTGCCAGCCTGCCTCCCCTGCGTATCCATCACTCTCAGTGCCATTATGGGGCCCCCAATTTCCGGGCAGCATGCCCCCCATGCAGCTGGGGCCCCTGGGCAGTGCCCAGGTGTGCCCACTCATTAAGACAGCCCTGCCTCAAGCGCTCACTGGAGCCCTGGGCTGGGGAGGGAGAAGCTGGCTCAGTCTCTCAGTGGAACAGCTAAGAGGCTGAGTCAGCTGCCGGTCCAGGCATTTGGGTGGATCCCAACTGTAAAGTCAGGATCTTTCCCCAGCCTGGACCGACTGAGTGACGGCAGTCGACAGCGAGCTTTAGCCACCTGTCGGCTGAAACCCATAGGAGAAGTACAGCCAAATGAGCTTTGGCCATACTTCTCCTTTAATTTGAACAATCTTAATGTTTGTAAACTTGCTGTGTTTAGATCTCCACAACATTTAGTAACTTGAATTCTGTGACAGGTATTCACTATACCCTGTGAGTAGGCACTGCTGTGTCACACATTTTTACAGAAGCTGCCTTGTGAACTACAGAGGTGTTGAGAGGAGGAGTTTCAGGAGGCGGAGTCAGGACAGGAATCGCTGCTTGCAGGCAGCAAAGTACCATTGGATATGTAGTCCTTACAGATCAAATGTAAACAGCAGAGGAGAAGCTGTGAAGCATGCAGGAAATCCAGGAAATTGTGGAAGGTTATGGCCAGCAGACAGGCAAATCTCACAACATGAGAGATTTTTTTTATATTATATTTTTTATATTATGATTCCAATAATGGATTGTCAAAATTAACTGCTGTTTCTATCGTTATTACAATATCAGACCTGTATCCTCAAGGTCTAATATTTTTTAGTATTATCTAGTTAATACTGCAAGTAAGATAAAGAGAAAAAAAAATAAAAAAACGCAGCTGTGAATCACAACTGAGGTAATAGACTAGTCAACAAGAGGGAGCCGAAGGGGTAAATCAATTTATGAAAACTAGAAAGAATAAAAATTGAACTAAGGCTCAACAACTTCGTATAAAAATTCTATAACATGATCCAAGGATAGAGGGACTTTAATTAAGGACAACTTGACACAATATATGTACATTGATAATTTTATTATATAAAAAAACAAACCAAAGAAAACCCACACAAGATAAAAAAAAATTGGCCAATGTATAAACTAAAACCCAACCTCCAGCAGCTACTCCAAGAGAGACACCCCTAAAGACAACCAAGGTGTGTCTTCAGTTGTATACAATGGTATGTATATATACACACTATATTGTGAAACGTATTGGGACATCTGCCTTTACAGCACATGAACTTTAATGGCACCCCAGTCTTAGTTCGTAGGGTTCAATATTGTGTTGGCCCACCCTTTGCAGCAATAAGTGTTTCAACTCTTCAGGGAAGGCTGTCCACAAGGTTTAGGAGTGTGTCTATGGGAATGTTTGACCATTCTTCCAGAAGCGCATTTGTGAGGTCAGGCACCTAGCTCGAAGTCTTCGCTCTAATTTATCCCAAAGGTGTTCTATCGGGTTTAGGTCAGGACAGTCAAGTTCCTCCACCCCAAACTCACTCATCCATGTCTTTATGGACCTTGCTTTGTGCACTGGTGTGCAGTTGAAAACTGTTCCCACAAAGTTGGGAGCATGAAATTGTCCAAAATGTCTTGGTATGCCGACGCCTTAAAGTGGTTGTAAACCCTCGTTTACAACTTTAGGTTACAGGTAAGCCTATATTAAGGCTTACCTGTATCTAACAAGGATATCTCCTAAACCTGCACGGTTTAGGAGATATACCTGTATTTGCATGTGCCGACGTCATGCGGCACATGCGCACTTGCGACAACTGAAGCAACGGCGCTATATGCCGATGCTTCAGTTGTACTGTGCCGCTCTCGTGCGCATGTGCGGAGTGACGGCATCGTGGCTCTGGCAAATCACAGCGCCGGAGCCGCGATACCGGGAAGTCACTCCGGGAGAACATTTCGGCGGTCGGAGGGGGAGAAGAGGACCGATGCCGGGGCTTCGATCTCAGGTAAGTGATACATAATTAGCTAGTATGCTATGCATACTAGCTAATTATGCCTTTGTCTTGCAGGTTTTTTTCTTTTTACGTTTTTTTTAAGAGAGTTTACTTCCTCTTTAAGAGTTCCCTTCACTGGAACTAAGGGGCCACGCCCCCAACCCCTGAAAAACAACCCCATACCATATTCCCAACAATCGATATGGACCAGTGCACAAAGCAAGGTCCATAAAGACATGGGTGAGCGAGTTTGGGGTGGAGGAACTTGACTAGCACTATGTGCAATTGACGGTACATAAAGTCACCACTGGCATATGTATAAAGGAGTTCTAAGGCCGCAGCACAAAATTGTTTTTTATAGCATCGGCATTGAAATAACTATACAGTATTGTTATTACAATGCTGATGCTATAAAATAAAAAGTTTATGCTGTGGCCATAGAACTACTTTAATGCATTTTACACAATATGTGCTTCAGCTCTTTCACTTAAAGAGAACTTTTCCTTTAAGCGATGTAGTTCTGCTTCTATTACTACCTAAATCACCTGTGAAACTACCTGGAAGTACATCAAATGGTGACCTGTTAGAGATCCGAGAGTCAAAACATTGACTAATGATACAAGCAGTGTTGCGTTGATCACATACTGTCATGGGAAAAGATCCAAGTATTTCTACAGTTATTATCTACTGTATCACTTACATCAATGTCTACTCCCCAGCCAGAATAAATGGTCATAATGTGACTTTGGCAGGAAAAGTACAGCACCATCGGCTCCCTTGGGCTACAGAAGAACTGTCAGTCATTTAGGTAAGATCTGTTCTCGGTAAAGCTAAGAATACGCCAAGATCCTTGCACAGTAAATGTCAACCGTGACTGCTTTTCTGATCAGTGTTGGCAAAGAATGGGTCATTTTACTTATTCATGTACCATCATCATCAACACTATAAAAATGGGAGGGCCCAAGTTTTAGATATTTCTCCCTGTTAAGCTTCCTAGTCATTAGATTAAAACACTCGAAAGTCATTGTTTTGTAGGGCATTTGTGCTTCTATTATTATTAAAATGCAGGATTTACAGTATATAGCACCAGCAGTCTGTGCAGCACTTTACGAAAGATTAAATAATTATGAGCTATATTTAAAGTCCAAAAAAAAAGTCCTTTTAATAAAGTCATACTCCGTATACAGTATGGAGGCATTTTCACCACCTCGCTATATTACTCATTAACATCAGTTCAGTAATACCTTGTACAGCGTATAAATTATATAAGGAACAATCAGCGCAAACCTGAAATTAATTAAAACTAACAAATGCAAGCTGAACACAAAAAGGTAAACCACAAAATCCCTCACAGTGTAATATAAAAGAAAAAATGTGCAGCGCAAAAAGTGAAATTAATCATGGGTCTTGATCCTAAATTGGTTAATTTTCTATATATTTTAAAAAGGCAAATCTAAAAATAGTCCACTTTCTCCATTACTGACCAGTGTACATTTTAAACCAAGTGTTGATATAAAGTGTTTTTTTTCTAAATTTGTCCCGTTAATTTTTTTAAGAAAAATAATGTTTCAAGTACGAAGCAACACACTTCCTGTCTTCGAGTGTCTCCAACCCATGGAGGAGCAGCAGAGCCACCCTCTGACAGCAGCATTATCAATCTGGGGAGAGGGAAGTGTTAGATGCACTAACAGATTTAGATGGACTTGACTAACAAATTGAAGTCGGCCTCCAGCTAATTCTTTTTAAACAGTTATAGAAACTATTTTTGGGGGGATAAAGGTTTTACATATAGTAAATGAATGAAAGTTGACCACTTAGTGTTAAATGGTTTGGTCTCAACACTTTTTGCCCTTCAGGACTGCAATGGCATCTTTAGTCATCTTGACTGTCCACATCTCAGAATAACATTGTCTTTGCACATGGGAGTTAAAGAGGATCTTCACTCTGGGAACAGAGCTGCTGACTTTTAATAAAAGGACACTTACCTGTCCAAGAGTGCAGCGCTGTCCTCTCCCGAGCTGGTTCAGTCCTTGGGTCCCCAGTACCGACATCTTTATTGTGGGAAGCCGGCTGCGACTCCTTGTGGCTTCACACCCGGCTTTCCACTGTGCTTTGTGAATGTTCCTGTAGCCTTCTGGGACCTGCGATGTGTCCCAGAAGGTAGGTGTGTGTGTGGGGGGGGGATGGTATTGCCTAGGTGATCCAAAAGGGAGTGGGTACTTGTCAAAACCAGGAACATGCCCCCCTAAAAAAAACAAAAAAATTCCAAAAAGGTGGTATTGGCTGGGGGTGGGGTTTGGGGTTGGCTTAAGAGTTGGAAGCAGTTGGATGAAGTTCTGATTTAAGTCGCCTGCAGGACTGTACACTGAGCTGCACAGGCGCCATTCCTGGCAGGCAGGTGAGACATACAGAGTCTATTCTGCAATAAAAACCTGCCGTCCCGGAATGTTTTTAAAATAAGACTTTAGTTATATGTTAAATGGTTAAAGTGGTTCTAAAGGCAGAAGAGAGTCTTGGCTGATCCTAATTGGCTGAGACACAGCAGCGGGCAACACTGGCTACCGCTGCTGTCGAAGTCAGTGAGGAGAGAGAGGGATCAGGGGACACACATAGCAGCAGCTCAGTCAGGTGCCCCCATAGCAAGCTGCTTGCTGTATGGGCACTCAGCAGGAGGGAGGGACCAAGAGCCCTGGCGAGGGACCCCAGATGAGGAGGATCTGAGCTTCTCTGTGCAAAACCACTGCACAGAGCAGGTTAGTATAACATGTTT
The DNA here is from genome assembly GCA_028564925.1 of Lithobates sylvaticus. Lineage (NCBI taxonomy): Eukaryota > Metazoa > Chordata > Amphibia > Anura > Ranidae > Lithobates > Lithobates sylvaticus. The sequence goes on from CM053026.1 coordinate 84,907,403, forward strand.
GTTATTTTTAACCCCCTTGCCTACCAGCGCACGACGATGTACGTCAGCACAATGGCACAGCTGGGCAAATGGGCATACAGGTACATCCCCTTTAAATCATAGTGGGAGCGCGTGCCCGCTGTGTACTCCGTGAGCGTGCCCACGGACTTGATGCCGATCGTGTCACGTGGTAAACAAGGCATTTCCCTGTTCTGCCTTGCAACATGACAGGAATCTACTACTCCCTGTTATCGGGAGCAGTGCTCTCTGTCATGTTCTAGTGAGACAATCCCCCCCCCCCCACAGTTATGCCGCGTACACACGTGCGGACTTTTGCCGGCGGACCTAGTCCAGCGGACAATCCGCCGGACTTTCCAAGCGTGTGGACTTGCCCACACACGCACGGACTTGCCCACACACGCACGGACTTGCCCACACACGCACGGACTTAAGTCACGTGCTAAATGAACGGACTTGCCGATGAGCGGCAAGTCCGTTCATTTTCAAAAGTCCCGCGGACTAGCCTACTAACGGCGGGATTGTCCGCCGGACTGCCAAGTCCAGCGGATAATTTTTAAACCAAACTTAAAACTTTGGTCCGCCAGACTTTGGCGCCAAAAAGTCCGCCAACGCCCACACACGAGGGGATTGTCCGCTGGACTTGAGTCCAGAGGATAATCCCGCGGGATTGTCCCTTCGTGTGTACGCGGCATTAGAATCACTCAATAGGATACACTTAACCCCTTGATCGCCCCTAGTATTAACCCCTTCCCTGCCAGTGTCATTTACACAGTAATCAGTGCATTTTTATAGCACTGATCGCTGTATAAATGTCATTGGTTCCAAAATAGTGTCAAAAGTGTCTGATGTGTCCTCCATAATGTCGCAGTCACGATAAAAATTGCAGATCGCCGCCATTACCAATAAAAAAAAAAAATAATAAAAAAAAATTTCATAAATCTATCCTCTATTTTGTAGACGCTATAACTTTTGCGCAAACCATTCAATATATGCTTATTGTGATTTTTTTTACCAAAAATATGTAGAAAAATACATATCGGCCTAAACTGAGAAAGAAATTAGTTTTTTTATATATTTTTGGGGGATATTTACTATAGCAAAACGTATTGCTTTTTTTTTCCAAAATTGTCGCTCTTTTTTGTTCATAGCACAAAAAATTAAAACCGCAAAAGGTGATCAAATACCACCAAAAGAAAGCTCTATTTGTGGGAAAAAAAAGGACGTCAATTTTGTTTGGGTGCAACGTTGCACGACCGCGAAATTGACAGTTAAATCTACGCAGTGCCGAATCGCAAAAAAGTGCTCTGATCAGGAAGGGAGAGAATCCTTCCAGGGCTGAAGTGGTTAAACACACAAAAAAAAAAAAGCAAGACTTTAATATCACTTTAAGGTAGTTTCAGCAATTATTATTGAACATTTTAAAGTGTTTTATTTACTTTATTGATCAGATAATGTGTATGCTCTGGAACATGCACTCTGAAAGAAGGAGCTAGTATTCATATACCCACACTAATACATACAAGAAGTCAGTGGATGAAACAACATCCCAAAAATATGCCTCCACATAAACCTACTATAGCACTTATATTTTATCCATTTTATTGCACGATCCATCATAACATTCTATATATGCATATAGCCTATAGAGAGGCCGACCTGTTTTTGTTTCACTATATACATTGATTAAATATGATGGATTGTTTTTATATGTACTATATTTTTAATTGAAGGTACCTCAAGGCTTTCTCTCACTCTAACATCCTAGACCTTATATCTAGATATTATTCTACATATGTACTCAGGGTACATCTGGTAGAATATCACACATCTCTGATGGGACATTTTATGTACCATAGATTTTATTAACAATCTTAATTATTTATATATTTTTATTGTACCATAATTTTGGCATTTGTAGTATCCATACTATGTCCGATGACATGGCAATATCAGTATCCAAGTATTGATTATAAATAGACCCTTCATATACAGAATATTATCCAGTATTGAATTACCAACCCAACTTTAGGAATATCAGTATCTACATACTGGGACTAAATAGATCATTTACATATAGGATATTATCCATTTTAAAATTATTAACCTATTTATAGTAATTATTTTCCTTAAGGTCTATTTATGGCAACTTAATAAGCACACCACCACTAGGAGTAATTTATATGCATTTTAGATGTGTATTATTACATATATGGAACATATGTGGCCTTTATTAACATATATACTCTACCCAGATGGGGACAGTATAATATGACCATGACACTATCAAGTCCCGGGACGCAATAATACTACACTATAACATTCCCGGTAGATAATTTCAACCACCAACTTATCTATAAGATAATGGCCGCTATAATGGTGGAACACAGAGGTGGAACGCATTGTTGAAAACATACTCGTTTTAACAATCCACAAATCTACAGGATAATGGCTGCCATAACGGTGGAACGCAGAGGTGGAACGCACTGTTTAAAACATATCCGCCCTAATAATTAAACCACCGGTAAAATGGCCGCCGCCTAGTAGACACTTGACCACAACCAAGATGGCCGAATACCAACTTCCGGTTATACGTAATATAAACAAAGCCCAATTAGCCAATCCGGTTCCCCAGATGAAGACACGTGACGTGTCGTAACGCGTAGGGAGTGGCCGCAGGCAGAGGAGACGTGAGACGTGAGAAGGCGCTGAGAACGCCTAGGAGTTATTTACTTCTATATATGTCTATGCCGTTTTTTGCTTTTAAACCTTGATTTTAATGTAAGAGTCCACCCACTGTACTTGAATAAACTTGCCCATATTTAACCAAGATACTACACTAGTGGAGGCTTCCCTTTCTTGTTTCTTTGCCCTTTGTCTTGCCTTGACACTGAGCACTGCAGGAATCAAGATTTTAAACGCTCTTAAAGGAGAAGTTTTTTACTCTTACCAGTTTTATGCTGAACAACTTGTATCCACAATCCATGGGGCTATAGGATATGCCCGAAAAGCTACAATCTTTCTGATTTGAGGTGAGAGTTTTGAGAGACTAGTGATTGGATTGAATTTTATGAAAATCAGGACCAAGTACCCGCTGCAGAAAACATACAGGATTTAATATCTATATCATGCAGCTAATGCTGATAACCTGAATGAATGGAATATATAATTACTGCTTAATTAAAGCGAATACGGTACCTGACTAAATACACTATCAGGACCGGATGGATTAACTTGGACACTGCCCATTCATATATATTTTATCCAACCTGGGACTATATATATTTATTTATTTATTTATTTTTTATTTATTTATTTGTTTAATACTTTTTCCACTAGCATCTGATAACCATTCATCTGTCATTGATTACTCATCCATTATTTGACGTTTCATATTAACCATCTAATGGCACAGCACTTTAATTGCATAGCACTTGAATGCACTGTGATTGTCTGAATTTATTTGATTGTTTGAATTTATTTTTATTTGCATCCCACAGCACCTTATATGGTACCTTTAATGGTTTTGCACATATGCACCCGTCACTTTATTTACTACTTTATGTAGACATTGATGTTTATTAGTATTGTATTATTTATTATATCTCACCAGTAGTATTGATATTACTATTATATTTATACTATTGGATTATTCCTTATTGCACTTTATTTTTAGCTATATATTGCGCGAAATTCTTTTTATATTTATTACTAATGTGTATGCTGTATATAGGCGATTTGATGGGGTTTTTTTGTGGGAAAGGGATAGACCCCCATTATCAAGTTTGCACTGCTACCCCTGCCCCCTCTGGGGAGATTCACCCCTCTCCATTTGTCTTAGTGATCATTTACCACTAAAACTGAAAGAGGGAAGAAATTCTAAATGTTTAAGTCAGGGGTGCCCAACCAGTGGCCCGGGGGCCACATGTGGCCCGCGGAGCCTTCTGATGTGGCCCGCGGAGCCTTCTGATGTGGCCCGCGGAGCCTTCTGATGTGGCCCGCGGAGCCTTCTGATGTGGCCCGCGGAGCCTTCTGATGTGGCCCGTGACCTCCTGCTTTGGGATAGCAGGTTCTCAAGCCCAGATCGTGGGTTGCCGACCCACGATCTGGGCTCTGGTATTAAAGGTAAGTTTATTACTAAAAGCAGTGTATGTGTGGGCATATCTGTTTTGCAGTGGTTACTGGGTTGCTTTCAAACTGATCCGCAGGTGCAGCGCATTGCACCTTCAGGTTACCTGCACTGAGTCATAGACTTCTGTTATTTTCTGTGGGTTTGTTGAGCTTTCAGAAAGTGCACCGCACCTGCAGGATATAATAGACATCGATGGCAAAGTGCAGCTAACCTGCAGGAAAGCCACAGGTGCACTGTAATGCACCCGCAGTGCAGGTAAACTGCCGCACATCAGTGTGAAAGCAGCCTTAGGCCCCTTTCACATGGTTGGGTTAACCCACGCGGACCCTCCATTCACCTCTATGGAGCGGCAGATGTAAACGGACTTGTGTCCATTTGCACGCACCTACCTCCAATCCAATCCACAAAAAAATAAAAAATCAGAGTGGAGTGGGCTGTGTCCATGTCCACTCTGCATATACAGAGCGGACACGGATCTGTCTTCCGTCAGCTCCACTTATTGTGGCCCGTGACCAGTTACCAAGTCGCTTAAGTGGCCCTCGCTCTTCAAAAGGTTGGGAACCCCTGGTTTAAGTGATCATTTAAAGTCAATTTGAACATCTATTCCCATGACAATTGGGAATGTACACAAAGAGGGAGGGGGTATGCTCATGATTAGAGATGAGCTTTTGTGTTCTCCAAACTCATCTCTAACCCAAACCCTGAATCCCTGGTTTTATTTTGTACTCCAATGAGCTGCGAGGAATGACCTCCAGCTCACTGGAGTGCAAAAAAGGAGAGTTTCAAGCAGGGGCATTGCTAGGTCTACAAAAGATCTGGGGCTAAAGCCCATAGCAGCATAGTAAAGAAAGTCATACGCTTGGGTGGGCATGTATATACAGTAATATACGTGTGTGTGTATATATCCCAAGAGAGCCTCCCCCTTGCATCAGGGTCCCCAGAGAGCCTCCCCCTTGCATCAGGGTCCCCAGAGAGCCTCCCCCTTGCATCAGGGTCCCCAGAGAGCCTCCCCCTTGCATCAGGGTCCCCAGAGAGCCTCCCCTTGCATCAGGGTCCCCAGAGAGCCTCCCCCTTGCATCAGGGTCCCCAGAGAGCCTCCCCTTGCATCAGGGTCCCCAGAGAGCCTCCCCCTTGCATCAGGGTCCCCAGAGAGCCTCCCCCTTGCATCAGGGTCCCCAGAGAGCCTCCCCCTTGCATCAGGGTCCCCAGAGAGCCTCCCCCTTGCACCAGGGTCCCCAGAGAGCCTCCCCCTTGCACCAGGTTTCACAGAGAGCCTCCCCCTTGCACCAGGTTTCACAGAGAGCCTCCCCCTTGCACCAGGTTTCACAGAGAGCCTCCCCTTGCACCAGGTTTCACAGAGAGCCTCCCCTTGCATAAGGGTTCCCAGAGAACCTCCCCCTTGCACCAGGGTTCCCAGAGAACCTCCCACTTGCACCAGGGTTCCCAGAGAGCCTCCCCTTGGGGACCCCTGCAGAGATTTGGGGCTATAGCCCCAAAAGCCACCCCCTAGCGATGCCACTGGTTTCAAGTTTGGGAAAGAGATTCAGAGGACATCCAATCTCATCTCTACGTATGATATCATTAACCTAATATGACCACATGCTCATTATAGATTGATAACAAGAACACGAAAACATGAACATAAAAAAATGGGTGTATGACGTGCAACTTCCACAATTGCTTTCATAAAAGCCCATCATCAGCTAAAACTTCATGCTTTGTTTTAGACTAGAGCACGAAAGTGGTGAAGCCCTTGTCAGAAACTGGAAATCTACAGACGTAGGGGTCACAAATAAAATGAAATTTTTGGAAGGAAGGTTTAAAATGTTTGATAATGTTTTCATTGTCGTCTGTGCGTTCCCATCGTGGTGACAACTGCCCCCCACCCCCCCCCCCCCCCACCCCCATTTACTGGTTTAACAGAAAGTGAGGGGACATTTTTCAGTCAATAAGAAAAAAAATTAAAAATATGTCAAAAGTGTTTATTACCATCTTTTATCCTTCCTATTCTTTAACTGAGCCATAGAACTAATTCTCCCACTTTTACAGGTATAGTTATCAAGTGTAACAGAACAGAGCTATGATGCACATGTTTGAAAAAGCTGAATTGTCCAATGACAACCCCTCAGTTTCCCTTTAATATGTGCAGCAGGTCACAACTATTGTCTGTAATCGATCCCCAGTGTGCCTTAGCTACATTTACCTTATTTTCCGTATTTGACGGCTGGTAACTATGTACATGACACCATGCAGCTTGTTGAAAACAAAGTAATTGGATGTGTAATGTATGTGATTGTAATGGGGAATAAGTGCTTAAATAATATGTTCTTAATTGCATGTTCTTGTTGTTCTAGTGAATGGATTTTAAAGTGGAACTAATAACATTTCATTACGGAATTGCAATGATACTGAAAGTGCAGAAAAAACAAACAGTCGAAGGACCAATTTAAGGAGGCAATATGCAAACTGATGCAGAGAAATGGAAATGCGCTCCCCCTCACCATATGCGTTTTCCAAAACCGGTAACATGCACAGACTTGGGAAAATAAAAATCAGTTGAAGGAGACCCGTTCTAACTGAAGTTGCTTTTTCTGGCCACTAAATCTCTATTGTGTCTTGTACTGATGTAGGGGCCAGCGGAGAGAACCACAGAGTGTAGAGGGGGACCAGGCATCCAATACCACCGAAAGTGTTGGATGCAGAAGGTTTTTAAAAGAGACGTATGGCCAAAGCTTTTTCAGCCATACTTCTCCTGTGGATCACAGGAGTGCACTTACATTAGCTCTCTTGTAACCCAGAATCAGCGGGTAGTGGGCTACTGCCCGCTATCACCTAACGTGGCAGACCCACACCAGGCTATGGAAGGGTCCCAGGCAATATTGTGGGGATCCATGCAGCTGCACGTGCCTGAGAGCCGGAGTCAGCTGCACTTGCCCCCTCTCCGCCCTGGTGTTCTAGTTGGCAAGGTAGACCGGAGGGAGTGGTGACTGACAGTCACTGCTCTGAGACGATCGAGTGATTGGCCATTGGCATAGAGCCGGTGTGGGACAGCTGCAGCATCGGTGCGAGAACAGAGTATAAATGTAAAAAAGGGATTACAAACTAGAACTAAAACAATTGTGCAAAACTAAAAGTCCATAATAAAGTCCATAATAAACAGTCAAAGTAAAGTGCTCACTGCAAAAGAATACATTCAGACGTGATAAGAAAGGTGACACCCAGGAAAGTAGTGCTTTTCCCAGCAGAAGCACTGGAAACATATGACCTATTTTCTCAAAGAAGGTCAAAACACGCTTGTGGTATACCCAAGGGGACGCCCCCATATACTTAAAGTGGAGTTTCACCCAAAAATGCAACTTCCGCTTTAAGCACTCCTTGAGACTGTGGTGGCTCACAAATGCGTCCCCTTACAGGCCACATTTGGCATGTCATTTTTTTGGGGGGGGGGGGGGAGGGGGGGCTTCATTAGGAGGGGGACTTTCTGTCCCACTTCCTCCTTCTGCCCAGGGACCGCCTAGGCGACTCCTCCCTTCGCCTTAGGCCCTCTAGGACAGGTCCCAGGAAATTGCCTATCCACTCTGGAAGCGCAGCGCGACTCGTGCATGCGCCGTGCATGCCCTGCCGTAAAGCCGAAAGCTGTCACGGCCGGGTGCCCAGAGTGGCAATGGAGGCGCCGACGGAGAGGAGGGGGAGAGGAGCGACACCCCGTTCAGCCGCATTGCTGGACCGTGGAACAGGTAAGTGTCTGTTTATTAAGAGTCAGCAACTACACTTTTTGTAGCTGCTGACTTTTAATAAACATAAAAGGCCTGGAACTCCCCTTTAATAGTGCTCCTACGCCTTTAAGAGAGACTGTGAAAACCTCACTCGCAAAAGGAAAAAGGTAAAAGGAACCTCTTATACTGTAGTAATATCCAGTTTAATATATATATATATATATATATATATATATATATATATGTGAGGGGTTCGCTCGGCGGCGGGTGTGTGTGTGTGTGTGACCCCCTGGATGGGTTCACAACACAAAATCAGGCACAGTGTTGTAGGTGGAAAAAACAAAAAGGTGCGGTTTATTTATGCTACATGCAGTAAAAAATAGAACAGCCAAAAAAAAAAAAAAAACATGAAAAGAAATCCTGGTCAGCTTGACCGCTTACTACACATGTAGATTCCCTGTCTAACAACTGAGTGCAGCCTTGTGCTGCACCAGTCCCTATCTCTGTTGTAGAGGTTTGCCACACAGGCGTTAACTCACCGCACAGAACAGGTGTCACACTCCCCAGTCTACACAAAACTGATTCCAGGATGGAGCATCTCTCTAAGCATGCTGGGGTTTTTTGTAGAGGTCTTAATGAGCCCACTTACTTCAGCTGGGCTCATTAACTCTTCCCCTATAGGACTCCCAGCACTCCCCTCTAGTAGTATACGTCAGTATAAATCCTGCATCTAGGGCATACATATTTTCCAACCACCAGGTGATTTTACCTGCCTGCTGTCACAAAATATATATATATATATTATATATATATATATATATATATATATATATATATATATATATATATATATATATATATATATATATATATATATATATATATACATACATACATATATACACATATACACACACATTTAAATATACGGTATTAATCGGCGTATAAAATCGGGGGAAAGTCGTGGGTGCGTGTTATACGCCGATCCCCAAAAAAAATGTGACAAAAAAAATTTGAGCGGCGCAGAAAAATAGCGAGCGCCGTCAAAAAAAACGACCGCCGCCGAAAAAGACCGATCTGACCGCTCGGCTCCGCTTGCAGTCCCACCTCCCTGCGCTCGCTTCTGAAACAGCAGGGAGGCGGGACTGCGAGCGGAGCCTAACAGTCGGCTTGGTCTTTTCCGTCGGTGCTCGCTCGGTCTGTCTAGGCGGCGGGAAATTTAAACGTGTACAAGCTGCAAATGACGCTGGGCAAGGCTGCAAATGACGCTTAAATGTACATTTTTTTCCCTATACTTCCCTCCTAAAACTTTTTTTCCTTAAAATGCCCTCCTAAACTTGGGGTGCGTGTTATATGCCGATAAATACGGTATATACACACACACACACACTGTATATATACTTGAGGTGATTGTAGCGGTATTGGTGCACTTGCGACAATCGAGTAATGTCTGATCTTTTTTTTATTTGCACTAACATACAATTTTTCAGGACAAGCTTTCGGGGTATGTCTCCTTCAAGGTACTGCTGGGACCTTGAAGAAGGGGACATACTCCAAAAGCTTGTCCTGAAAAACTGTATGTTAGTGCAAATAAAAAAAGTATTACAGACAGTACTCGATTGTCTCTCTCTATATATAAATAAGATTGCACTTACATCAATATAAAAATACCCAGGCATGTATGAGCATGGAAATGGAAACTGAAAGCACCAGTTTGTGCTCCACCTGCGCTCCAAAGACCGTAAATGACAGAAATCCAGTCGCATGCATTTCATCAGCAACGTCTGACGTCATCAGGGGCCACATGCCCGGACAACTTGAAGACAATAAATTTGTCTGTGTTGGCGGAAGGGGTAAGCACTGAACCTTTCTTAGCAGGGAGACTTTTTTTGCTCGTCTATTTGTAGGGTACTGGGAAAAGCTATTTTACTTACCCAATTCCTCAGTCTTTTCTACTCCCCTATATTCTGTATTGTAGACTGTGGCCTATGGGCCTGCATTGTGCTGAAGGCATCAGAGGGCTTGCAGCTACTGAAGCGTAGCGAGGAAGAGGCTGAGGAAACCGATCTAGCAGAGTGAGCCCTGGTTCACACTGCAGCGATTTGACAAATTGGCTGCTATTGCCAGCAACGGCACCGTCATTTCTGTACTACTTTTGGCAACTTCAGGTGCGATTTCAATGGACATCTGTGCAGAAACCCGCACACATGTCTCTGAAATTGCCCCCTGAAGTCGGGACTGACATGTGGGAATGAAAGGTTTTCCCTGAAGCTCCAATTCAAAGAATCAGCAATCAAGTTCTAAAAAAATCCTTGTAATTTAAATTTTTGTACTAGAAATTTGGGGGGGGGGGGGGGTTAAGGGGCATTAGATAGGGATACTTCTGTAATATTGATATCTACTCCAGTGGCAGAGAATATAAAACAAAAAAAAAATTTCAGCGCACAAAGTAACATGACACATTCGCCCTCAATGACGAAAGGTTTTACCCATCACTGTGACTCAGGAGAACAGACACTGTATATAATTGATCAATGTGAAGGTGGGGAGACAGATTTAAATATAGTGTGTGAGTAGCTGGCATGGGGATTCCGGATCAGGCTAGCATATAAATTGATCTGACAAGAGGACAGAGAGGTCACGGTTGGCAAGTTTTCAAAGTGCATTTTAAGAAGGCTGGGGCTGGAGAAAACGACAAGATTTATACTTGTCCAGGTTCTCCACTGAATGCTTACTTACCTCCGCTACATTTGTTAATATGACTAAGGTAACTGGGTTATATAACAGTTTGAGTAGTTTAACCACTTGCTTACCGGGCACTTAAACCCCCCTTCCTGCCCAGACCAATTTCAGCTTTCAGCGCTGTCACTCTTTGAATGACAATTGTGCGATCATACAACACTGTACCCAAATTCTATTTTTATATTTTTTTTCACACAGATAGAGCTTTCTTTTGGTGGTATTTAATTGCTGTTGGGTTTTTTATTTTTTTGCAAAATAAAACAAAAAAGGACAGAAAATTTTGAACAAAAAAAAACAAAAAAACTGTTTCATAGTTCGTTATAAAATGTTGAAAACAGGTGATTTTTCTCTTTCACTGATGAGGCTGCACTGATGGGCACTAAGGGGCACCGATAGGTGGCACTGATGGGCACTGGTAGGTGACACTGATGGGCAGCACTGATCTGTGGCACCGATGAGACACTGATGGGCATTGATTGGCAGCATTGATGGGTGGCACTGTGGGCACTGGTAGGTGGCACTGGTGGGTGGCACAGTGGGCACAGGCAGCTGACACTGGTGGGCACAGAAAATGCAGCTGCGGCTTTCTGTGTGAGGGACCGATGTCCCTCTGACAGAAGCCGGTGATCAACTTTTTTTTCCCCTCACGCTGACAGCGCGAGGAAAAAAAGAATACCGATTTCCAAGCTTCTGTTTAAATCACGTGATCAGGCATCATTGGCTGGCAGCTGATCACATGGTAAGGGGCCAGGATCGACCCCTTACTCAGATCTGTGACCAGTTGAGTCTCAGACTCAGTGATCACAGAGTCGCGTCCCTCCCGGCAATTAAGGCCTGTGGTGCAGCCGTCTTTTGGCTATAGCGCGGACAGCAAGTAGTTAAGTATATTTAGCAAGCTTTGCCTTATTTCTCAGTGCTGGCTAAACAAGAAAGCCTCCGAGTCTCATTTATAACATCTAGAACAAAGAAAATTGGAAGTCATATTTATTTAGCAATAACTAATATGTGGCAAATAGTCAAATAAATCGCTACCTATGCAGAAGCATAAAGAGAGCCTGTCGACGCAGAAGGAGGATGAAGGTAGAACCAACTTACGGGGCACAGTAGTGACATGGGGGTTGACGGAGGAATCCCAAATAGGGGAGGGGTGCCACCTCACACCCCAGTGAGCAGCACCCAGAAAACGCAGATTTAGCTCACTGTCTCATAGATAGTTATTAGGACTCTTCACAGGGTAGGATTAAAACAAACACTTTCAACTTGCCCATTCATAATATTGCTTGCACATCCTGCAAGGCATATACTGTAGACCAGCCTTTTTCAAACAGGGTGCCCAGGCACCCTGGGGGGCCTTCAGGTTTCTTCAGGGGTGCCTTGGCAAAACGTCAGCGTTGGGCTCTCATTAACTGAATGAGGGAGAGAAACCCAGGAAGAGGAGAATATAAGCCTGCACCAGTGTGCAAAGATGTATTTGCTTTGGAATAATAAATCACCTCTAATGCTGAGTGACCTTCGTGCGTCAGTGTATTATTTAAAACGATTAGTTTTGTTCCGTGGCAGCCTGCGTCAAACAGTACCAACCCACCCAGTCGGTTGGCTGGGTCTGGAGCACATACCCCATATATGGTGGGCAGCGCTTCCCCCAGGCTTCACCGGCAACTTCCCCTGCTCGGTGGCTTCCCCTTCCCCTGCTCTCCTCTGCATTGCCGCAGCTTCTGTTTCCTCCCTCCTCCTCGGCAGCCAATTGTGACTCTTCTCTTTTCGGCCAATCCAATCGGAAAACGGGTCTCAGACCTGCTTCAGATTGGCCGGATTGCGGATCAATGTTTCAATAGCTCATATTCATTCGTTGTTGTAACACTTGGTTGAGCTCGTAGCGCAATGTTCTGTGCCCTGAGCCCACCCCCTATTTTGAAGCCCATTAGAGCCTCTGGCTCTAATCAGGTGCTTAAAAAAAAACACCCCACCGCTGTAATTCATGCACCCGTCCTGAAAGGGGTCGGACACAGTGGCGGCTGTGGACAGAGGGGGCGGTGCCTGGGCACCCCTAATGGATGGGCCCCCACTGGTTTTGTTTTTTACATTTTAGAATGGGGTGCTTCAAGGTTATGTACAATTTTAATGGGTGCCTTGGCTAAAAAGAGGTTGAGAAACACTGCTGTAGACTTGCCCATCACAGACAACAACATTTCCCAGCACACTTACCAGCACGCCTGGAAAAAAAAATGCAAATTGACCCCATTCAAAAACAGAGGGTTTAGTTGCACACATTTGCAAATTTATGTGAAAGCCGCAAGTGCCTACATCAAGGCTCCTCTGTATACTGCGGTCCAAACGCTATATTTTTGAGAGTCTCCAAATGGAAGCACATATAGCAGTGGATAAATTAAAGGGGTTGTGAACCCTCGTGTTTTTTCACCTGGCAATGACCGGCCCATCAGCCCCCCCCCCCCCCCCCGTTTTACTCTGAGCCCTGGAATTTCACCAGGCAGGGGCGCGCTCTTCCTCTGCCCAGGGTTCTCGGGCTCTCGATTGCATACATTGATAGCCGCCATTGGCTCCCGCTGCTGTCAATTAAATCCAATGACGCGGGGGGCGGGGCCGAGTCCGCCATTCATGTCTATGAACACAAATTCTGGACTTGGGCAAGGTAACCCCCCCAGGAGAGCGCTTCTCCTAGAGGGTTATACAATGCAGAAAGGAGCTGCAAGAGCCGCCAGGGGACCCCAGAAGACGAGGTTTGGGGCCAGTCTGTGCAAAACAAACTGCACAGTGGAGGTAAGTATGACATGTTTGTTATTAAAAAAAAAAAACGTGAACCTTTATGCTCACTTTAAGGCAGGTTTGTCTGGAGGGTGCCCGCTCCTCAAAGGCACCTAGACACACTGGGCAACCAGCAAGAGCACAATGGTGGCTGAATATAGAGTTAGCACTGCTGAATACAAAGGAGCCTTTACAAAGACACTGTGGTTTCCGCATATTTGAAAACATGTGCAACTAAACCCTTTTAACGTGAATTGTTAGACCGGGTCAATTTGTTTTTGTAAGCTTGCTGGTAAGTGTAATGGGACATTTTTGTTTGTTTGTGATGTGCAAAGTCCCTCCATGTGCACTTTACTGCAAAGTAAGGTGACCACGTGTCCCAGATTGCCCGGGACAGTCCCACATTTTGCAGGTCTGTCCCAGGTGCCCGGGCACCTTCATTCCAGGACAATACAGTGTCCCGGAATGAAACTGACACAGCCACCCCCCTGGGCCGATCTGATGCCCCCCCAAAAAAAGGCCGCCACATCATTGCTTTACTCACCGACAGTACTTGTCCTGGAAATGTCTGCAGAGGCACAATCCCTGATGCTGTGGCCTTTTTGGGGGGCATGATTAGTGCTTCTGTGTAGAGCGTGCACCTGCCCCCCTGGCTGTGTTGTGATTCATTACAGCACAAGCTGATTTTTGGGAAGGGGGGTGTCCCTGAATGACAGTTTGGAGATGTGGTCACCCTACTGCAAAGGATAGTCATCAAATGGGGTAGTTGTCATCTTTTTGTATAGCTTGTATACTTACCCAGCCACACTCTCTTGCTGCCTCCCTGCAATGCCTGGAGGCCCTTGTTAACAGAGCTCTTTTTGGGCTGCAAGCCTGGGACCCCTGAGCTGGTGTTACCCAGGTCCATGCTGGCCCCCCCAATACACATAGAATCTCTATGCTGCCTCCCTGCAATGCTGGATGCAATGCCTGGAGGCCCTTGTTAACAGAGCAGGGCTTCCGGGTACAGGAGAGCAGGTGACCTCATATGACAGGCCCACGGAAGGCTTTGATTATAATGGCCTGGGATTGTACTGGAGGCTGTCCGAGGACCCCGACTTTGGGAGTGATCTGGACCATCATGTTGTTAACAGAGCAGGTAAATTAATTTCTACCCAAATCAATTTAACTCCAATGAACTGCGGAGTGGAAATGACTTGATCTCCAGCAGCTTCTTGCAGCCACTTCCTGTTTACATCTACCCCAGTGAAGGCTGCATGGCATTTCTCGGGGGAGGAGGTTCCCGATGGTGACAACAGTGGACCTTGTCTGGCCAATATGTGCGAGAATGGCTGCTTGTAGTATCAACGGAGAGAGTGATGAAGTGACAATGAATTTTTAAACATTGCTATAGGTAACACACCTCTAAATTGCAGTTCCCTAATTTAAAGTAACAATCAATTGTCGATTTGCAGGCGGAAACTATTTTAGCACAAGGAATGCATTGAGCGATTTTCCCCATTTTATCCACTGCTACTTTTCCAAAACAATTCACGAATTAGCCCCTTCTAATTAAAACGCAGGACATGGTTTTAAAAACGGAGGGCTGAGAAGCTGTTGAAATCACAAAAAAACGACCAATTAGCACATGTACTTCCTTTTCTAACAAAGAGAAAACAGCTAATATGCCAACCAGGATGTGACACTTTCCAATATAGTGCGCAATGTCTGGGCTCACCGGCTTCACACCGTCATACTGACAGCCAGCACAGCGCACACAGATCCAAACTGCACAAACCTTCCAACAGCACCATAAAACATTCATCTTTTCTTACTTGCTGTCACATATCTGACATGTTGAGGAGGAGGAGTGTCCACCTACAGAAAGAAGGAATATTCTGCATATATACATGCTAGTAGTTGGAGGTATGCTGGAGGAAAGATGCATGATTTATTCATGGAACGATTTGTACATTTTCTAATGAGCAAATATTGTGTGTCCAAGTTAGATGTCAGCACTGTTCACAAGGTACAGTGCCAAAACTGTTTTTTTTTTTTTTTGTTTTGTTTAGGATTGGGTCATGATGGGTTAGAACCCCTGTCAGGTTTGTATTTGTCTGTGTACACGAATTGTCCAGGGGTGTCACAGGGATAGACAATGATAGGAAATCCAAACTCCAAAAGCTGTCAGTAGAGATGAGTGGTGCAATTCTGGCAAAGCAAAATCTGGCAATTTTGTTCATTGAGCTGCTGTAATGGAAATTTGTAAATTCTGTATAAAGTTATTCTATTTTGTATGTTTTGCCTATGTATTACACACTGCACTCATTGTGCACACAGCACTAATAATGTTTTTATTACATACTGCATTCTTTTGAGTCCTGATTAGAATTTAGCCTGCCTATGTTAAGGCCCTTGTTACCATAAAAGTACAATTGTAATATTGCACCACTTGCTTACTGGGCACTTATACCCCCTTCCTGACCAGCGCTCTCACACTCTGAAGGACCAATGTGCGGTCATGCAACACTGTACCCATAGGACATTTTTTTATCATTTTTTTCCATACAAATAGAGATTTTTTTTGTTGGTATTTAATCACCACTGGGTTTATTTTTTGCTAAACAAAAAAAAAAAAAAAAAAAAAAAGACTGAAAATTTTGGGGGAAAAAAAACACGTTTTATTTTGTTTTAAAATTTTGCAAACAGGTCATTTTTCTCCTTCACTGATGGGCACTGATGAGCACTTAGGGGACGGATGTCAAAACATACACCGGTTAACCGCTTCCCGACCGGCGCACAACGATGTACGTTGACAAAATGGCACGGACAGGCATAAGGGCGTACAGGTACGTCCCCTTTAAGATGCCGCCGTGCCATCGAGCACAGGCCGCCGGCGGCGTGTGCTCGTTCCGGTCGGGACCCCCGTGAGTCCGGTCGCAGGTCCCGCGGACTTGATCGCGGCGGGGATACCGCTGCAGCTAGGGGGCATCTAGGAACACTTAATTAGCAAGTTTGAAGTTCAGGGGACCTATGGCTGCAAATGGGCACAGTGAGGCATGCAAATGGGCACAGTGAGGCATGCAAATGGGCACAGTGAGGCATGCAAATGGACACAGTGAGGCTGCAAATGGGCATTGTTGACCCTCTTTTCCACTTACAGTAGATGCGCATTTCTCACCCTAGGCTTATACTCGAGTCAATAAGTTTTCCTATTTTTTTGTAGTAAAATTAGGTGCCTCGGCTTATATTCGGGCCGGCTTATACTCAAGTATATACAGTATTTTGTAAGATTATCTTCATCTGTCATTACTTTTAATAAATGATATACTTGTGTGATCTCTCTTTGCACATATCCAATACAACCCCAAAAACGTGACAAAACAGGGGTCGATTTATTAAAACTGGGGGATGCAAAAACTGGTGCAGCTCTGCAGAGAAACCAATCAGCTTTCAGGTTTTTTTTTTTTTAATTGATCAAGCTAAAGTTTAAACTATGTAGTGCCAAGGGCCTGCCTGATTATATGGTTTTGGTAAATCTACAGGAAAATCGTACAATAAAATTGTATAATGTATGGCCAGCTTTAGAATTAGTCTATAAAAAACATTTTATTCTACTTTGTTTTTTTTTGTCCACTTCTCTCGTAAAAAAAAATATCACCTTAAAAAAGGGGTTGTAAACCCTTGTGTTTTTTCACCTTAATGCATCCTAAGCATTAACAACAACATTTAAAGCAGCCGGGAAACCAGGAGTGAAATGTGAACCATGTTGACCCAGGGTCATAGCTCAAACAAAGCTGTTTTCATGTAAAAGCAAGAAAAGATTTTCTATAAAAGGCTCCCCTCGTATAACACGTAACATAGAACCTTTAAAAAATGCAATGCAAAAATAATAATAATAATTAAAAAATATAAAATAAATAAAAACCAAAAGCTAAAAAATAAAAATGAAGGATAAAAAATAAAATATAAACTGCAAATGTATCCACTACCTAGCATGCATGATCAAAATAGAATGATGTAGCCATGCTCAGCCTCCAGGGATATCCTCGTCACATATCTCAGGCCATTCTAGGATCAAAGATACAAAGGAGATGAATGGCGGAGCTATGATCATCATTGGGAGGGAGGGTTGGCTGCCGGAACAAGGAAGAGAGGGGTGCGAATGACATCGGAGGAAAGGATTGCAGTGTGGATCTGGGTTATGACAGCGGGTGAGCAGATTATAGCATAACATGGCTGGATTTGCTGGGCAGGTGAGTATTTAAATCAACATGCATTAGCAGGTAATACGTGTATTAGGGGAAGAACAGAATGGAGGGGGTGGAGTTCCTCTAATTATTTTTAAGCAAACATGTGGTTTGACTAAACAGATGACGCAACGGGTTCTTCTTGGAGTTCGTGTAAAGATTTTTTCTTTTTTTTTTTTTTTAGTTTTAGATAGAATAGGGAATAATTAGACTCTTTTAGTATCCCGTTGACACTATAACACATAAAAAAAGCTACAAAAATAAATCATCTGTTGGCCTGCAGTCACATGCATTTCTGCGTGTTTGTGTAATGTGAATGTAACATTTTAGATATATAATCCATCACTGACAACAGATAAAATGAGAGAAATTCTACAATGTGTAGAAGGTTATTTTTCAATTTGTCAGAATGTAATTCCCTGAAGATGATCACTTCGGAGATATTTAAACCCCAACTCCACTTTTGAATAAAACAATTAAATAAAAAATTAGTTTCCCAGCCTTTATTAAAGTAAAATAATAATAAAAAAATGTGTTATTCAATACTCTAATGCCACGTACACACGGTCGGAAATTCCGACCACAAAATCCGTCAGATTTTTTCCGACGGATTTTGTCCGACACTGGTGTTGCATACACATGGTCGGACAAAGTTGTCGGAAAATCCGATCATTCTGAACGTGGTGACGTTCGTTGCGTACGACGGGACTACGTAGGAGGCTAGTAGCCAATAGCTTTGGTCTTGTAATGTGATCTGAGCATGAGTGGCACTTTGTCCGTCGGAATTCGCTACACACGATCGGAAAAAGTCCGATAGGACTTTGTTGTTGGAAAATTTGAGAGCAGGATCTCAAACTTTTTCCGTCGGAAATTCCGACGGAAAAAAGTCCGATGGAGCCCACACACGGTCGGAATTTCCGACAACATGGTCCGATAGGACATTTTCCGTCGGAAAATCCGACCGTGTGTACGGGGCATTAGAATGGGGATTCAAAATTCCATATATCTACCAAAACAAGTTGGGCAAAGAATGTACTGTATATCAATCACTTGAACTTCCAACCAAAAGTTGGGGAGCCATAAAGAGGTTCAATGATATAAAGACCAGAAAATTATATTATAATATATATATTATATATATATATATATATATATAATATAATATAATATGCATTATATTAGATGCAAGTATCTCTCATATAATAAAACCAGGGCATCTCATGAAAATACCTTGGCTATATAATATATTTTAAAATAGTCCAGCAACTCCTCTGCAGTTATTTAATACAACTTGGGGTTTCCTGGTCACTGTGACTATACTTCAATTACAAAAACATTGCCATCGTATTGATCAGTCCTAATAAATATATTCAGCCCCGCAGGAGAAACGCCAATGAACAAAGAGCTTTTGAGGTGGTCAGTATGCATCAAATATCTCACCTCTACAAGCCACACCTCCCCTCCAAAAAAAATAAAAAAAAAAGATATACAATAAAGGCCAAAGAGATAAGGAAATGCTGAATCCTCTTAAAATGGTTCCCCCACTAGTTCATAGGGCAACGGGAGTATTTGGTCACCCTCCTACAAAAAACGAAAATAAATCGAAAAGGTGCATAAACTAACTCAACATGTTTAAATCAAAATACTAATTGTACACCAAACAAAATGAATTCAACCACATGGCAAATACGGCTAAATATTGATAGGTTCCTCTATTTATAACATGTCCGATCAAAATGGCCGCCACTTATGCAGCATGATGATGTAAGCGCTGTGACATCACTCACATGTCAGAAAAAAATAGGCAAAAAGGTCTGTTCTTTTGTATCTTGCATGCGAGAACATCATGACGTGATGACATCACGGCGCATGTGTGCGTGATGTCACCATGCGGCATGATGTAATTCTTTTTAAATTAAAATTACAGTACCATCATCCACATACAGAAATAGAAGGGACAATGTAAATTAAACAGTGTGTGTTTAGTATAACTTTAATGACTAGATTAAATTGTTCAATCTTTCTTCCCCAATTTTTACAGGAAGGGGCAGGCTTCTCCAATATAAACAATACTATGGTGTACATTTGTGATTGCTGTGATTGGTCATCACAGTGGTTGCATACCACAATGCCCCTCTGATCATCTCTGTGGCTTTTGCCTATGCTCGCCATGGTCAGAGAGGGGGAGCAGCATTGTCCAAGTCTGGGAGTGACCATAACGGTGAACAATAATGAGGTTTTTAAATGGCTTGTCTTCACCATCATGAATGCTGCTGCCAGGCTCATCCACCTTACCAAATCGCTCTGTGTCTGCTACTCCTCTCTGCCAATCCCTCCACTGAGCTTCCGCTCACCCAACAAGTTAAATTCAGGATACTAGCAATAGCTTACAAAGCCATCCACAACTGGGCCCCCAGCTACATCACCATCCTAGTCTCAAAATACCAACCAAATCATCCTCTTCGTTCCTCCCAAGACCTCCTGCTCTCTAGCTCCCTTGTCACCTCCTCCCATGCTTGCCTCCAGGATTTCTCTCGAGCCTTTCCCATTCTCTGGAACGCTCTACCCCAATCTGTCTATGTCCTATTCTGTCCAATTTCAGATGATCCCTGAAAACTCATCTCTTCAGAGAAGCCTATCTGGCCCCACTTAACTGCACATTTATTTTCTCCATCAGCCCATCATCCACAGTCATTACCGCCTGCATCTCTTGACCCGCCCTCTTAGATTGTAAGCTCTAATGAACAGGGTCCTCTGATTCCTACTGTATTAAAGTGATACTTAAGTCTTGTTTTTTTTTTGCACAGAGCAGCCCGGATCCTCCTATTCTCGGGTCTCTCTTCAGCTTCTGGCAGCTCCCTCCTGACAAGTGCCCCCACAGCAAGCAGCTTGCTATGGGGGCACTCGAGCTGAGCAGCAGGTCCGTGTCCATTCAGACACGGAGCTGTGGCCCAGCCCCACCCTCTTTCTTTCCTCAATGGCTGTTTGACTCTGATTGACAGCAGTGGGAGCCAATGGCGCCACACTGCTGTCTCAGCCAATAAGGAGGGGAGTCCCAGCCAACTGAGACAATCCTACAACATCGCTGGAACAATATGGGGCTCAGGTAAGTATTAGGGGGGCTGCTGCACACAGCAGGCCTTTTATCTTAATGCATAGAATGGATTAAAGCAGAGTTCCACCCACATTTTGAACTTTTCATCCCTGCGTTCGGGACTACTGCTCGATTGATCATTGGCCACTTTTTTCCCAGCAATCTTTGTACCTTATATCGCCGGGCAATGCTCCATTCTGTTCTGCGCCTCAGCGAGGTACTTCATTTCTGCCCAGCGGCCGCGCATTTGCACTTGGGATATCATCTAAGCAGGCAATGGGCATCCTCCACCTGCAGCATTGCAGTATTCATGTGCTCCGCTTACTACAATATGCGCATGCGTGAGCGCTGTATCCCAGAAGAAGCAACCAGTGGGCTTCAGATGCCCACACTCAAGATGGGCCTCACAGAGAAGACCAAAGTATGCTTTTTTTTACCAGAAAGAGACTAAAACATACATTTACTACTCATACTGATTTATATATTTGTAGGTGCAGCCATCACATCTGTGTTTTTTTTTGAAAAAAAACAAAACAAGCAGCTGGAACTCCGAATTAAAGCGGAGTTCCACCCAAAAATGTTACTTCCGCTTTAAGGAAAGGTGACCCCCTGACATGCCACATTTGGCATGTAATTTTTTTGCGGGGGGGATCCGGTACCCACTTCCTCCCGACGCACCAGAAGGGAGATCCCCCCTCTCCCCCATCCCTCTCGGTAATCATCTGGAACACGTCACAGGTCCCAGATGATTGCCCAGCCAGTCACGGCTTGCGCATGCGCAGTGCGTGCCTGGCTGTGAAGTCACAGCCGGGCGACCACAGTTACAATGCCATCGTCACAGAAAGGAGGGGGAGAGAGGCGGGGCTTCGTTCCCCCGCATCGCTGCACCCTGGGACAGGTAAGTGTCCGATTATTAAAAGTCAGCAGCTGCAGTATTTGTAGCTGCTGACTTTAATTTTTTTTTTTTTAAGCAGAACTCCGCTTTTAGATAAAAAAAACTTCTGCCTTTACAATCACTTTAAATTGTATTGCATTTGTACTGGCTACCCTTATGTTGTAAAGCAGGGATCCTCAAACTACGGCCCTCCAGCTGTTGCAGAACTACACATCCCATGAGGCATTGTAAAACTCTGACATTCACAGACATGACTAGGCATGATGGGAATTGTAGTTCCTGAACAACTGTAGGGCCATAGTTTGAAGACCCCTGTTGTAAAGTGTTGCGTAAACTCATAGCTCCCAACTGTCCCTGATTTCGAGGGACTGTCCCTGATTTCGAGGGACTGTCCCTCTTCCCCCTCAGTTGGTCCTCATTTTGGTCTGATCCATATAGTTGTATATAAAATGCACTTTTTATCTTTCAAAAAGTGTTTCCCAGTGCTAAACCTTTCATCTAAATTCTAAATTGCTGCATTTGTACATTTTAAAAGCCAATATAAAGGAATAGTAGTGGTAAAAAAAAGTCCTTGTGGATTTAATTAACCTGTTTTTTGGTTAATTCTCCTTTAAGGGGGTGTGGCAGGGGGCGTGTCCTATGCCTACATACTTTTCTTAGTAGGTGTCCCTCATTCCCATCTCAAAATGTTGTGAGGTATGTAAACGGTCGGCACTATACAAATCCTGTATAATAATAACCGCTACCCCTGGTTGCTGCTTTACTACAACGGCCAGTAGGGGGCGGTTACTCTTTACAAAGTATGCATTTGATATGCAGGGCAAGAACATTCATATATATTACATATATCCGATACCATTTAAAATGCAAATGACTGGAAAATACAGTACATCCTTTTGCCCTAGTATTGCACAGAGAACAAAAAAACAAAAAAACAAAAAAAAAAAAACAACTGCAATTAGATTACTGTTCTTCATTAATTTACAATCAGTTTCACCTTGACTGAATATCCCCAAATCATCGTGTACATACAGCAAGCCTATGTCCTTCATAAAATAAGGCGACAGACAGTTCTAGAGATTTAGCGGGGAAGCCATCTGCAGGAGAGATGTAGAGCGGCTCAGTAAGAAGAACATGTCCTCTAAATGCGTTTAAAAGCATTTTCATGTGTGCTTTTAGAGTTCAGCCTGGTGTTGGCACACAGTGCAGGACTGGTACATATACCAAGCTTTAAAATAAATGAAAATGAATGCATTTCATCCAAACACTACTGCCCCAGCAGGCATAATTGACTGCAGCATGTATAAATTATCGCAAGTCAGGAAAGACTTTGAATTAAGTAATAAGAACATAGAAACTATGTGGAGGATGCCCCCAGGCTATTTCCGCAGTGCAATTACAATTAAAACAGTTATCATATCCTAACAATAATGATCGTTTTGGATGCTCTGTCTCAGCCATGACAGCCCTGATAAGAGCTGTGATTGCTTTGTCTGCGGATAATAAATAGCGCTGGGACAAAGTGTGGCACTTTGATGTTGATAAACGAGCCAGTAAATAGCAAGCTGGGGGACGACCAGCAGGGAGATCACTTCATGCTGAAAAAGGCTTGTAGATTCGACGTTTCTTTTGTCATTTTAAAATATGTATACAGATACTCCTCGTTTAACGACTTACCTGTTTAACAACCACTAGGACTTACGACCAGCTCTCCCCACCCAAATGACGTGCTCTACATCATTGTATTGTACAGTACAGAATTTTTGTTTGTTCTGTACTTTTGCAAATGAAAACAACGTTATTGAGCTGGAATTTTGTGTTTAGACCTTTTTTTCACACTACAGTACAGTAGTTAACCGCTTCTGGACCACCCGCCGGCACGCAGGTTGGCTCCCCTGCGCGAAACCACGTAACTATACATCGGCTCGCGGGGTCCGGATAGCAGGCGCGCGCCTGCTGCACAGCGGGGGTGCCGATGCTCATAGCCGACGTTCGCGATGACCGGCGGCCACGAGTGCTCGTGACAAGGAGAGACAGAACAGGGACGAGTGTGTGGAAACACACACTTCCCTGTTCTGTTAGGAGTGACAGATCGTGTGTTCCTATTAGCTAGGAACCACGATTCGTTACTTCCTCTAGACAGTCCCCTCCCCCTTCAGTTAGAATCACCTCCCAGGGAACACAGTTAACCCCTTCACCGCCCCCTAGTGTTAACTGCCAGTGACATTTTTACAGTAATCAATGCATTTTTATAGCACTGATCGCTGTATTAATGCCAATGTTTCCAAAAATGTGTCAAAATTGTCCGATGTGTCTGCCATAATGTCGCAGTCACGATAAAAAAAATTTTTTTATAAAAATGCTATAAATCTATCCCCTATTTTGTAGACACTATAACTTTTGCGCAAACCAATCAATATACACTTACTGCAATTTTTTTTTTACCAAAAATATGTAGAAGAATACATATCGGCCAAAACTGAGGGAAAAAAAATTTTTTTTTTTTATATATTTTTTGGGGGATATAGCAAAAAATTAATAATAATGTGTTTTTTTTTCAAAATTGTCGCTATTCTTTTGTCTATAGTGCAAAAAATAAAAACCACAGAGGCCATCAAGTACCACCAAAAGAAAGCTCCATCTGTGGGGAAAAAAAAAAGACATAATTTGGCACTGCGTCGATTTAACTGACAATTGCGCAGTCATGCGACGTTGCTCCCAAACAAAATTGATGTCCTTTTTTCCCACAAATTTCTTTTTCTTTCTTTCTTTCTTTTGGTGGTATTTGATCACCTCTGCTGTTTTTATTTTTTGCGCTATAAACAAAAATAGAGCGACAATTTAGAAAAAATTCATTATTTTTAAAATTTTGCTATAATAAATATCCCCAAAAACTATATAAAAAAACGTTTTTTCCTCAGTTTAGGCTGATACGTAATCTTCTACATATTTTTGGTAAAAAAAAAAACGCAATAAGCGTTTGATTGGTTTGCACAAAAGTTATAGCGTCTACAAAATAGGGGAAAGTTTTATGGCATTTTTATTAATATATTTTTTTTTTACTAGTAATGGCGGCGATCAGCAATTTTTTATCGTGACTGCAACATTATGGCGGACAGATCGGACAATTTTGACACATTTTTGGGACCATTGTTATTTTTACAGCGATCAGTGCTATAAAATTGCACCGATTACTGTAAAAATGACACTGGCAGTGAAGGAATTAACCACTAGGGGGCTAGGGAGGGGTTAAGTGTGTCCTGGGGAGTGATTCTAACTTTTAGTGGGTATGGCTGTGTGTGTGTGACGCATCACTGATCATAGCTCCCAATCACAGGGTGCTATGATCAGTGTCACTAGGCAGAACGGGGAGATGCTTGTTTACATTAACATCTCCCAGTTCTTCAGCTCCTTGAGACGATCGCGGGTATCCCGTGAGCCTACTTACGGAGCTCCCGGCGGCGGTGCGCATGTGACCACACTGCGGCAAATTCAAAGGGGCGTACAGGTACGTCCATTTGCCCAGCCATGCCATTCTGCCGACGTATATATGTACATGCGGCAGTCGGCAAGTGGTTAACAACCAATTAATTTAACGACCTGGTCATTGGAAAGGAACCTGGTCATTAAGTGAGTACATGTATTTTTATTTTTTAGAGTCGTTCCAAAAACTTGACTTTCAATTTCTACGTGTATGCTGAGCAGTGTTGGTCATCTTACTTTAAAAAGGTAATTAGTTAAGTTACAAATTACTTCTCCCAAAAAGTAATTGCGTTAGTAACTCAGTTACTACATTGGAAAAGTAATTAGTTACTCAGCAAAGTAACTGACTTTTTTTTTAATATTCTATACGTGTAACTAAGGGGCGGGTCTAGTATTACTGTAAGCAAGGGGCGCATTTATTATTATTGTTATATATCGTGTAACCAAGGGGCTGCTCTATTATTACTCTAACCAAGGGGCAGATCTGTTATAGCGTGTAAGCAAGGGGCGGGTCTATTATTATTATATCGTGTAAGGGGCGGATGGCTACAGAAGAGGGCGAATGTTAAATGAATGGGCAGAGCTCAATATATAACAATAATGCGCCCCTTGGTTACAGTAATACAGGACCCACCCCTTAGTTACACGATAGACGCCCATTGCAGAGTAGCACGAGCATCAGGAGCGTGCGGCATCGCCTGGTACAATTACATGTTAACTGCGCCTGCGCGGTGTAAAGTTCACTCAGAGCTGTTTAGGTTCGGCAATTTTCGGAAGCTCCGTAGTCCTTCATACTGCGCAAGCACTGCACCTGCGCAGTACAGGGGGTCCTTATCCGGCAGGGGAACTTTTTCGGCAGGACACCGGAATTACACTACTGCCATCTAGTGGCAGTAGATGTAATTGGGGTAACTAAGCCCAAGTAATGGGAACTGAGTTACCATGAGGGGAAAAGTAATCAGTTAGATTACTTGTTACCCTCTAAAGTAACTGCGTTAAGTAACTCAGTTTATTTTAACTCAGTTACTTACATCACTGATGCTGAGAAGCTGAGCCAGCTGCTGGTCAGGCATCTGGGTGGATCTCGACATTGTCGGGATCCCTGCAGAGCCTTGACCATCTCTGTGACTTTAGCCCGCTGTCGGCTGAAAATGGGCATGGTCAGAGTTTTTACCTTCTTCCTGTGAAGACTGAAAAAAAAAAAAGGCAGAGGGTTGAATACTACTTTAATTCCACACCGGGTATTATATAACTACTCTTCATTCCTGCCACCAGGTCCTCTCAAACTGATGCACATCAGCCAATAACCTTTCCAAGACGCTGAGCTCAGGACTCTTCTTACATAAAAATAGACCCTCTGCATGACTGTATAACAATTGCAGAGCTGCTCAGCCTCGGCCACAATCATTGAAATTCTTAAAACAATAGGATGCCTCAGGTTTAGGGTCAGAGCACACAGGAGGACAATGGGAAGAGCACTACAAATAGATTAGGTGAACGTTTCAAAACCCATCAGGCATGTAACGCTGACCTGCTTTCATACACAAGAATTTACTCTCTATTCATGGACAGGAGGTGAGAGAGACCTCAAGTTACACAAGAAAGTAAAGAGGGTAATTAGACTGTGTGCAACTAGACCTCGAAGTTTGGCTGGTGAAAGGCCTTTTGAGGTTTTGAGTTGAATTTTAAAAAGGCACGGTAATCTGAAGCATATACCTTTTATTGTTGGTGGCCAATAAAAGTTAGTGCCTTAAAAAGGTATTCATATCCCTTGAAATTTTCCACATTTTGTCATGTTACAACCAAAAATGTAAATGTATTTTATTGGGATTTTATGTGATAGACCAACACAAAGTGGCACATAATTGTGAAGTGGAAGGAAAATGATAAATGGTTTCCAAATTTTTTTACAAATAAATATCTGAAAAGTGTGGCGTGCATTTGTATTCAGCCCCCTTTACTCTGATACCCCCAACTAAAATCTAGTGGAACCAATTGCCTTCAGAAATCACCTAATTAGTAAATAGAGTCCATCTGTGTGTAATTTAATCTCAGCATAAATACAGCTGTTCTGTGAAGCCCTCAGAGGTTTGTTAGAGAACCTTAGTGAACAAACAGCATCATGAAGTGCCAAGAAACACATCAGACAGGTCAGGGATAATCTCCTGTCCCGACACTAAGGCCCCTTTCACACTGGGGCGGTTTGCAGGCGCTATTGCGCTAAAAATAGCGCCTGCAAACCGACCTGAAACAGCCGTTGCTGTGTCTTCAGTGTGAAAGCCCTCGCGGTGCGCTTGCAGGACGCTGAAAAA
This sequence comes from Lithobates sylvaticus, assembly GCA_028564925.1. NCBI lineage: Eukaryota > Metazoa > Chordata > Amphibia > Anura > Ranidae > Lithobates > Lithobates sylvaticus. Next base: position 84,934,766 of record CM053026.1, read on the forward strand.
TGTCCTGCAAGCCGCATCTTTGGTGCGCTGTAGGAGCGGTGTATTTACCGCTCCTAAAGTGCCCCCTCCCATTGAAAACAATGGGGCAGCGCTCCGAACTGTCATGGAAAATTTTATTAATGTATGTTGTCAGATGCCCCCCAGTGTCGGTTTTGCTGTAATGCGCTCATCTGAGCGCATTCGCACATAAAGACGTCGGCGGAAGACCATTGGCTGCGTAAACTTTCCTATGGACACTACAGACGTGTTTGCTGGTTTAAGGAAGTTAATTTGTGCCTCACCGGGAGACTGGCCACTTCCCAGTGACGGCATTAATAGCTTCAAGCAAACATCCCTGTGTACACTGGAACTTTAGCATAACGGTATAAATATTGTGGCCCACGGAGCCATAGTTTTATATTGTTCGTTGTCATTGAAAGCAGTTTAGACGGTTTGTACATCACTGCTTAGTCTGTTTGAATGTATACATCTGTGATTGGTTCTTTTGAAGGAAAACAATTGTCCCTGTATTGTAGTCCCTGTATTGTATTTCCTTATATGGTCATTCACATCCTGGGTGAATGAGATGAGGCCACATCCTTTGTGGGAGGGGTTTAGCTGTTGGAGGCAAACCCCTGAGGGTGTGGCTTGGAATGTTTTCTAAATAAAAGAGTTCACTGGGCTGGGACAGGGCAATGATGCTGACCGAGGCTGAGATGAACATGTAAGAATACTTGCTGTTGGTGGCTGTTTACTGGGCAATGGGAAACCAGGGGCTTAGATGGAAAGCAGCCAGACTGAGGTGGTGATGGATGGAATGCTTGGCTGGTGAGGTTTGGATGCTGATGATGAGAGGATGACGTGAAGCTGCTGGTAATGTCTGTTTTTGGGAGCTGGGGATCCAGGGAGGCATACGATCAGAGGGCGCATTATATCATAAGATTGAAAGGCGCTTATTAGCGCAAGAGTGTGGTGAAATACCCACGACAGTTAAAATGGCGGGTCAGGTGTTTAAGGGGCAAACAGGGCTTTCCCTCTACACAGGCAGAGAGGGGGAGAGAACAGAGCACAGTCCAATACACGTTTGTTGTCCTGAGACAAATGGGGTGCGTTTTCTCTGCCTGATGCGTTGGGAAAGTTTAGCTTTGCAAAAAGAACAAATGTTTTGTCTTTTGGTATAATGCCGCAATTTTGATCGTATGTGTGTATGTATGTCTGTGTGTGTGTGTGTATGTATGTATGTATGTATGTGTGTGTGATCGTGTGTATGTGTGTGTGTGTGTGTGATCGTGTGTATGTGTGTGTGTGTGTGTATGTGTGTGTGTGTATGTGTGTGATCGTGTGTATGTGTGTGATCGTGTGTATGTGTGGGGAGAAGGATTGGCTTGTTATGGAAGTTGATGCCACAGTGAGTAACTTTAGGTGTTTAACAAGAAGTGTATGTTTTAAGTTGTGCTTTTTCATGTAACTAACACTTTTAAATGTGAGTTAGCCTAAAGTGTTTGTCTATGCGTTAAATGTGATGTCCCATTTGTGTCCGATTGTGTGGGGAGAAGGGTTGGCTAGTAGGGAAGCTTGTGCTAGTTTTGGCGGGAACAACTGCTTTGCATGCGTTAACAACGCCATTTTGTACCCTGGCTTTCATCTGCCATGTCCTTCTGTTGTTGTTTCATTGGATAGCATATGTTACTAAGTGTGCATTCTCAATTGTGCGGTGAGATACTTTTTAGTGGAACTGTTCCTAAAGTGTATGTTTTAAGTTGTGCTGGGCCTTCCTATAGGGGAAGGGGCAAACATCATTCCTTTGTGTGTGAAACCATGTGCTAGTTTCGGCGGGAAAAAAATCCCTCATGTTGTAGCCTAGCCTTTGTCTATTATAGGCTAGCTGTTTTCGTTTGGCGGGAAAAACTCCATCTTGCTGAAGTCTGGCCTTTGATATGGTTTTTTTTCATCGGCCATCTTGTTGTATCTGCTGTGTTCAGCCTTTGGTGCAGATTTTCCTTTTTAAGTGAATTCTATTTTTTTGTACTTTTTACATATTTTTAAGTAAAGCTTTTGCGTTTTCTGTATTGAATTTTGATTTCCATTTGAATCTAGACTGGGTTTGTGTATAGTGAAACTAGCTTTGCAAGTGTGTGGAAGTGTCTCAGATGGTTATTCATTGTTCTTTTTAGGCTTGTATTGTTTAAGCCTGCACTTGAAAATCTAGCCTCCCTCACTCTTACCTCTTCATTGATATTTAAATTAACCAGTTTGATGAGTTTTGATGTATCCACAGGAGGGAAGGGGCTTTTGATTGTTTGTGGCCTGCAATGGAAGGGAAAGGCTTTGATTGCACTGTTGTGTGGTATTCTGGTCTCAAAACTTGTGGTTTGATTTCCCAGGGGATATGAGTCAAGGGGGATTTTAACATAGGGGTTAATTCCACCCACTCCAGGAAAAAAGGTTTTTTTATTTGCTGATGCTAGCCATAGATTTTTTCTAATGTCTTGATAGACAAAATATGATGCTATTCAAGACTCCCCCTCCCCCTCCCTCTTCCTGTTCAGGTGTGCAACAGGAAGTTGATGAGAGGGGCCTGGGGTCTTTTGAATTAGGACAAAATCTTTTTGATTTTTAAAGTAAATTAAGGTTTATATTGTAATACAGTTTTGGGGAGGCATTAAAGTTATTGTAATATCAAGGTACAGAGAGAAGCCATAATATTTGTTTTGAATAGTGGAGGATTTCATGGTGTTTTGTAGTTTGTCTGACAACACATTTATGGGGCTGCCGATAACCGGTAGTAGAGCATGTAAATGTGAGGATTAGTACGCTAGCACACCAGGAGGCCGTGTATAATAATCGGAAAACGCTGGGTGCCAGTACTGTAAAAATTAGGCGCTAAGCAGTACTGATCCGAAAATTAGTGCAAGGTGCCCTGGACGCAGGGACACTTCATAAGCGATTCGAATCGTCATGGGTAATGTTGGCCATCCATGCGTTGGAGATAAAAAAATAAGGCTCCACACCAGTCAGACAGCTGCCTTACACATGAGATCTGGGTTTGGGGCTCCGGACATGAGACCCCTTAAAGTGTGACATATATGGTCAGAGGGTACAGTAAGGTGTATTTCCTTTGGAAGGTATTTTTGATGTCTGGTGGTACGACACCCCAGAATAAAAAATATTTTGGAAGTAGTTCAGTTTTGGCTTCAGAAATCTGTAATGATGAGTGGGATGATGGATGTGTAGTACATGATTTTGTGATTCTCAGAGGAGGAACTGTGCTTAAAATCCAGATGCCCATTCCAGAACTTTGTGTGGCTGGTCCATACAATATTCTGAGATGTTCTCATGTCTGTCCCATTGTATGTAGTTTTTTTGCTAAGAGTGAAGGCAGAATTCCATCTGGTTGGTTTTAATTTTAATTTTTGATTTAGGAACTATGAAATATCTCCCCCACATTTGTATCAAAATGTTTGTCTAAAGCCTTAGTTGTGTCATGTTGTATGTGGTAACAAGAATAAGTCTGAACCTACCGCGACAGTCGTGTTGTGGGTGTTGTATTTTAGTAAAAACATGAAAGTAAGGATTACAGAGGGTTTGGCTATTATCGGTTTTGAGGAATGTCATTGACAATTTACCAATGGACACGAATGTTGTATTGTTTATGATTGACAGATTAATAACTTGTGTGTATAAGTATCTTTTCAGGTCCAAGGAGTTTCTGAGGCTCTGCACCATTCTAAACCCTGTATGTTTTCCTCCACTTTGTAAAGATGAGGAAAAGGGGGGGAAGAGGATGGGCTGAGTGACAATTTTTTTAAACCAATGATACTAACCACTCTAATTCTAGCCAAGTTTGTGACAGGTGACAGGTGACAGGTGACTCGGTCGTTGCAGAGAAGATTGATGAACAAGACAACAAGGATGAGAAGTATCTTTATTTATATATTTTTTTAAAGTGTATTTCCTAACTAGCTAAGAAAGTGAACAGGACACATGGTTGGGTCTACTCTGAGTCTCCACGGAGCTCTGGTGCCCCAGTGATGACAGCGATGTATGATATATAGATATATTGGTGTGAGGAGTTGTGACAAACTAGTAAAGACTCCAAACAGACATTTCTAAATGGAATTTTTCGATACATTTCTAGAGGGTAAAATTAATTATAACTTTGACAATAGGTCTGGTTCTCACCAGCTTTGGTATCGGGATAACTAGCCCACAGTTTATAAAGTAAAGCTTCAGATCTACGGTTTATAAAGTAATTCCCCTAATGGAAGAGATTCATGTGTGCTGGTGAATCTCGTCCCAGCATCTTATGTCGCGGCCGATCGCGAGGATCTGGTGGCGCGAGGGAAGGTAAGAATGACAGGGACACCTAGAAGGGAATTGCTTGTACACGGTGGGGACTTGAGCTTATGAAACGATTGAAAAGTGTATCATCCATTGAGGATGGGATGTTTTCATGTAACTGTTGAAGCTACAAGGAAGTTCCCACAATCCAAAGGGGGGTCCTGGGAATTCATAAGTAAAGATTGTTATACCTGAATCGGGGATACTAGTGACAAAGTTCAGGCCCATATGGATGAGGCTTGGATCCCTGAGAGGCAAAACCAGATCTGTAGCTAGTGAAGGGTGGAATTCTCTAAAGTCTGGGAATCTTTGGTGATTTAATTTTTATTTTTGCAGCGGATCATAGTTGAAGGAAGTAGGGGTATATTTACTCATGCTGTTTTTGTTTCTATTCCTTATATATATCGTGATGAGGTGCTCCTGCTGCCTGATTTGGACGCGTGACCAGAGCCCGAGCAGATGACCACATCTTCCTCAATAAGACGCCCGACCTGCAAACAAGACACAGAGGATCCCAGACCGACCAGCGACTACTACAGCTCACCATGTCATCTCTACTGAAGAACAGAGTCTCCATGTCAAGCCGTGTTTTCCTTTTTATGGACTGAAAGGCCAGGTGTAAGAAGATCAAAATTCATCAAGAGACACATGGGAGGATATGACAAAAACGAGGGACTGTCATGGAAAATTTTATTAATGTATGTTGTCAGATGCCCCCCAGTGTCGGTTTTGCTGTAATGCGCTCATCTGAGCGCATTCGCACATAAAGACGTCGGCGGAAGACCATTGGCTGCGTAAACTTTCCTATGGACACTACAGACGTGTTTGCTGGTTTAAGGAAGTTAATTTGTGCCTCACCGGGAGACTGGCCACTTCCCAGTGACGGCATTAATAGCTTCAAGCAAACATCCCTGTGTACACTGGAACTTTAGCATAACGGTATAAATATTGTGGCCCACGGAGCCATAGTTTTATATTGTTCGTTGTCATTGAAAGCAGTTTAGACGGTTTGTACATCACTGCTTAGTCTGTTTGAATGTATACATCTGTGATTGGTTCTTTTGAAGGAAAACAATTGTCCCTGTATTGTAGTCCCTGTATTGTATTTCCTTATATGGTCATTCACATCCTGGGTGAATGAGATGAGGCCACATCCTTTGTGGGAGGGGTTTAGCTGTTGGAGGCAAACCCCTGAGGGTGTGGCTTGGAATGTTTTCTAAATAAAAGAGTTCACTGGGCTGGGACAGGGCAATGATGCTGACCGAGGCTGAGATGAACATGTAAGAATACTTGCTGTTGGTGGCTGTTTACTGGGCAATGGGAAACCAGGGGCTTAGATGGAAAGCAGCCAGACTGAGGTGGTGATGGATGGAATGCTTGGCTGGTGAGGTTTGGATGCTGATGATGAGAGGATGACGTGAAGCTGCTGGTAATGTCTGTTTTTGGGAGCTGGGGATCCAGGGAGGCATACGATCAGAGGGCGCATTATATCATAAGATTGAAAGGCGCTTATTAGCGCAAGAGTGTGGCGAAATAACCACGACAGAACCCGCTGGACCGGCGCTTTGCGGGCGGTATTAACCCTTTTTCGGACGCTCGCGGGGGGTAAAACTGCCCCGCTAGTGGCCGAAATGCGCTGCTAAAACGACGGTAAAGCTAAATATAGCGCCGCTTTACCGCCAGCACACCCAGCGCCTCTGTGTGAAAATAGCCTAAGAAATCATAATACTGGACTGGCATACTTGGATTTCACACAAAGCTTACAGACTGATTTCAGTGGGCTTCGCCATAAAAAATGAATTGTTATAATTTGACAACATTTTATTATCTTAGAATATACTGTATAATGATAAAACAAAGCAAAATTAAATTTCTAAATTAGCATAATAGGTGTATACCTGTACTTTATCTACATAGAGAGCACTACGATATAAACATTCCACATTCCAAACGACAATAAAATCTGATAAAAAAAGTATTAATGCTTTAACATTTGAAATATAATCTATGACAACACTTTTACAATTACCAGGTTCTCCTTTAGTTTGAAGGGATTAAGATTACCGGAAATACCTTTTAGTAAATTTCAGAAGCTGTATTTTCCCAAGAAGGTTAATTACTGTAATGTGTTTATCTAGTTCTCCAACAATAATTCCCTAAGTCACATAGGACTATCGCTTTAAAAATAGGCCAGATTAAAGAAATCTCTTTACTTGGGCTGTAAAAATAACTGTTGGAGTTGTAGAAGCTGTCACAAAAAAATTGAAATAAAACATTTTTAGGAGCGCAACACATTTATTATTTTAATTATCTATAAAATCATCTACGTAATATTATGTGGAGGCCAGGTGAGGAAATATACAGACTACTACTATGATCTCTATGAATTTAAGTATGTGTAAATTCCAGAAAAATATTTTAACATGGCAAGCTATGATTTATTTAAGTTAGAATGAAACTTAATTACCGTATTTATCGGCGTATAACGAAAAAGACCGAATCGCGTCCGGAAAAAAAATGAAGCGGCGCCGGAAAAGACCGAGCCGACTGTTCGGCTCCACTCGTAGTCCCGCCTCCCTGCGCTCGCTCCGGAAACAGCAGGGAGGCGGGACCGCGAGCGGAGCCGAACAGTCGGCTCGGTCTTTTCCGGGGGCACTTCGGTCTTTTTCGGCAGCGCTTCGGTCTTTTTCGGTGGCGCACGCGACAGAGCGTCTCGGTGGCGGAACCCGGACAAGACTGCAAATGACGCTGGCAAGCTACAATGACACTGGGCAAGCTACAATGACACTGGGCAAGGCTGCAAATGACACTGGGCAAGGCTGCAAATGACACTGGGCAAGGCTGCAAATGACACTGGGCAAGGCTGCAAATGACACTGGGCAAGGCTGCAAATGACACTGGGCAAGGCTGCAAATGACACTGGGCAAGGCTGCAAATGACACTGGGCAAGGCTGCAAATGACTACCTTCTTAATTAATAACTGGGTAATACGTAAAAAAGAAAAAAAAAAGAAAAAAAAATTTAAATACAACAGGAAAAAAGAATAAAAAGTACACCGCATGAACTACTTCTAACTTTATGTTTATGTGATCTAGGCACTGTTGTAGACTATTCAATACTGTTGGTAACAAATCACATTAGGGCGATTCAAGCATTTTGCTGGATCCATATACTGACAAATCATCCAAAGCATACGGCAAAATGTTAATAAATGGCAGCCAACGTGCAGAAAAAAGTGATATAAAGATGATTAAATATACATGAAAAAAGGAAGAACTCTTGCCAAGTATAAAATTATAGGTAGAACATATTATATGGGTGAACTGAGAAAGGTCCAGTTAAAAAGGGCAATTTAGCATTTAAAGTTCTACACTAGTTAAAACTTATTTTTACCCCTCGTCAGGTTTTGATTGCCCCCATGCCCCTGTTGGGGGGATTTCATTTAATTTTCCATGTTGGTGATCCCCCAATGGGTGCACATACAGCAACAACTGGCAAGAGTTTCTTACACTTCATCACTTTAATTTAAGAGAAAAGAAAAAGACATCAGCTCTAACCCAGTGATGCCCAACCTTCTTGATAAAGAGGGCCTTAAGTGTGGCCCCTAACATCACCAAGGGGCCACACATAAGTGACTGGTCAGAGACTGTGACCATGCCACAGGGGTTGTTGGAAACTTGGGACATGCTTCAGGAGAATGTCAGACTTTACAAATCAATTCTTCTAAATGTGTGCTCCCTAACACCCCTCTTTAAAATTATTAGTGCCACATTTGATATTTCTCTCAGAAAAATCCATTATAAAAGATCATAAGAACAAAGTTAAGTGACAAGCAGAAAGAGAAACCAAGCTGTTTAACTTTGGAAACTTAGTCTAAAAAATATTTTTCCTTCCCGGCCTACCTCCTTAAGACACCACAGAATATGGTGTGCCAAAGGGTCGCAAGTGGCTCCCATGTAAGCAGCTTGAAATATGTGGTTCTAGCGAGTTAGCGGCTGGCCCAGGCTGGGGAAAAGGGTTAACTGATGTAAACTCAGTTTCCGGGCTTTTAGCCCTAGCCAGCCAACCTGTGCTATAAAATGGGGGACGGCTGCGGTCCAAAAATGCGGGTTGTGGCAGGAGTTACAGCATCACCTGTGAGCGCGGCCAGTCGCACTATTGAAGAGCCAAAATTTGCAGAGGACATCCAAGCCATGGAAATGCCATGGACTCTCACCTCATAGAGGTAAACCTGGGTCACTATCTTATCTTAGTTAGAAGGACAACATGTTGTACATATTGAACTGTATGTCGCATTATGTTCAGTAAAGTTATATTAACTGTTATGAGTCTGGTCTGAAGTTATTCAAAGGGGTGCATGTTGGTTCTGGCGCATTCCAGAGAAACTGGGTCTGTAAAGCACATAAGGTATAAAGAAACACTACTATAAAAGGGTTAACTCAGCAAGATAAGGGAAGGAGTATAGTTTCTATGAGTAACCAAGTGAAGGAACAAGCTACAAAGCAACCAGTGGTTAAGCGTGGTAACTGGTAAGGTGACAGGTGCTCCGGTAGTGAGGGGGTCAATGTTCTGGCTCCCTTCCTTGTGGTCAGTATCCAGTGGGAACCGGATCTGAACCCACGTTACAGAGATATATGGTCCGATCACAAGGTACGGGAAGGGAAGAGTTAAGTGAGAGCACGCATGAAGACTAAGTGCACGGCGGGACCCCATTCTGTTACTAGGAATGAGGTAACAGAGGTGCGCTGGACTGGTGGAGTGTGCACAGGTCCCTCATAATGCCACATACAAGTTACAGTATGTAGTGACATTGGACTAGTCACTTTTTAGAGGAAATTCTGCACTTTATTACCTCTCACAGTGGAAGCCCATCTCTAAGTCAGTGAACTGCCTTAATGTTAGATTTTCACATGACTGCAGTCTCCACCTGGTCCCAGGCATTGATGAGCACGCTCTGTGCGAGAGATACCCCATGTGCATGGGCGCAGATGACCTGGCTTTTTAACAACTGAGCCACCGGCGGCCACAGGGAGCAAATCTCAGCTCTGTACATTTCAGCTAGAGTGCCTTGATACAAACCATTTTTTTTCCTTTTAGGGGAAAACATGAGGTTTGCTTTAACCCTACCACCCCCCTGGCAGTACCTTTCCCTTTCTCCCCAAATCTGCTCAGTATCGGGAGACTAATGAAATGCTCAGTACTTCCAACCGTGAAAGAAAATGTAGTTCAACTATGTGACAGGGCCAATCACTTATGTCACAGGGGAGTCCAGTCCACAGCTCAATGTGAGCTGTGACGGTGGTGAATACAATGCTTTCCAGTTACTCCCAGTGGCAGTATGGAGAAGCATAAGATAAAAGAATGCAAGTATAAGTTTTTGCAGAGGCGGAATTAAAGAGAACCATCATGGGCAACACACAGGTTTCACTGTAAATATACTGTAAGCATAGGATGCAAACCATCTGAAAAACTGTGCACTCTTTAACGCAATTACATTTTTTTTATAGCCTAATCAATTAACTACTGTATCTTCTATAGAAAGCCAACACGGGAGGAGGGGGTGAGGAGAGAAGAGCTGAGAGCAGGACTGTGGATGACGGAGGGACGTACGCTGACCATGGTGGTCAGGGCTCAGCAGCCCTGATTATGGTGGTCGGTCAGCGCAGAGAGGGGGACACAGGAAGTGGCAGAAAAAGGCAGGTTTTTAACAGTTTAGAGGGAGGCAGATTACACAGCACAAGCACTGTGCTGTTTAATCTGCTTTAAGGGACCAGGATCTGTATTTTTTTTGGGGGGGGGGTTAACAAACTTTGTAGTTGCCATTTATAGGTTTGTGACAATCACTAGCTACACCCCTCACTATATTACTGTATGATGAAAGGCGTAGGGTAGAGTATTTGTGACATGTAAAGTCATCATGCAGAGTGACGTGGTTTGGTATTACAGATCCAATTTGCCCTTTTCAGATATCCAAATCCATTTTATATGCAAGTGTAATCTTTAATTTTTTTTATTGTATAGTTATTGGAACTGCCTAGAGAAGATACACTGTGGCAATTGTGAAGTGTGAGTATTTCTCATACATGCTGGATGTTTACTATGAGAGGCCCCAGTGATGGTTGTTTCAAAAGAGTTGTCCATCCACTCAGTTTTTGAGGGTCAACACCATCTGGTAAGCAGTTTGGCTTTTGGAAGATTTCTTTGCACAGAAGAGAACATGGGACTTTCTTCTTTTGAAGTTTGGTTCTTTTAATACTATAGTTTCTATTGGAGATTTTTTGAATGGACACATTTTTCTATTTATATTATATTGAAATTTCACCAATTTGTGCTGAGATTAAATGTATGCATGGTCTATTTTCATCTTTTTATATGTTTACCGCTGCACATTATGCTAAATAGTTTTTTAATTTGTGGTCAACAAATTGTGCCAGCTGCTTTATATTTGAAGTCCTCCAGCCCCCGTGCTAGCTTTCTTGCCCTTTTCTGAACTCCCTCTAGTTCATGAACATCCTTCCTGAGGACTGGTGACCAAAAATCGACAGCATACTCAAGATCTGGTCAAACCAGTGTTATGCCCCGTACACACGGTCAGAAATTCCGACCACAAAATCCGTCTGATTTTTTCCGACGGATTTTGTCCGACACTGGTGTTGCATACACACGTTGTCGGAAAATTCGATCATTCTGAACGTGGTGACGTTCGTTGCGTACAACGGAACTACGTAGAGGCTAGCAGCCAATAGCTTTGGTCTTGTAATTTGATCTGAGCATGTGTGGCACTTTGTCCGTCGGAATTCTCTACACACGATCGGAAAAAGTCCGATTGGATTTTGTTGTCGGAAAATTTGAGAGCAGGATCTCAAATTTTTTTCCGTCGGAAAGTCCGAAGGAAAAAGTCCGATGTAGCCCACATACGGATGGATTTTCCGACAACATGGTCCGATCTGACATTTTTTTTCTGTCGGATTTTCCGACCGTGTGTACGGGGCATAAGAATTAGAGTTTTCTCTTGAGTAAATACCCTTTTTAAATCATGCCAATATTCTGCTGACCTTGCATGCCATCGCTGAGTTTCTCATCTACTAGGACCCCCCAGCATGTTTTCCATACTGGATTCCCCCAGTGGCTCTCTCCCTAGAAAGAAACTTGCAAAGTGTGGTTATTGTGATGTGAAGTAGGCTGGTATTATTCTCAACGAGTAGTCCTTGTACTTAGCAATTTTTATTTAGGTAGAGCCACTCCTATAGTAAAACTCAGGAATGGGCCTCTTTGCCTTTGACATTAAAAAACGTTGTTGAACATGGTGCCTCAAAGGTTGCCAACAGTCGCTCCACAACCACATCCCATGCTGCACCACATAACAGATTTGGGTATGGCAAATGTGCTGTCTGCAGATGGGAATTTGAAGGAGACTTTACACATTTAAAATCAATTGGTTGTGATGCAATTTCCTCCCTGTAATAAGAAACATTATCAAGACTTAACAGAGGCTGAACTGAAAGGTACAGCAGGATACTTCAATTATCCTCAAAATAAAATACTCTTTTTATAGTTAGAGAACAAGGTCACGTTGCACGATGATTGATGTCATCCTAGGATGCCATCTAATCCTAGCCTTTTTAAGATTACACAATCCAGAGTTGCTTAGGGTTGGTGTGAATCTGAAGCCAATTATTTAGGCTAAGACAACGTAACACTTCTAACACATAAAACCCCAAAACTTGCAAAAGTTAACCTGTTCCTATCTTTTAGTCTAGTCCGGCCATGGATTTTTCTTATCCTGCCAACAGAAACAATTCACTATCTTTATGTATGAACTTTTAGTTAATATTGTATGATGTCCCTTTTAACAGACCCAGCCACTAAGATTGGCATTTATCAAAATACAGTATCCATGGAAATTTTTTTAGCCATTTTTGTGATACATATTGATACCCCTGTTAACAGACATAAGGCCCGGGGCCACTAAACTGCAACGATTCCCATTTATAATAATATCAGTCATATGGAAAGAATAACTAACTTTATGGCATGTAATACAAGCGTTATAGTTTAGGGAATTAAACCTACGATTCAGTATTGTTGGACACAATAGATATCAATTTGTAAAACGTACAGATTTTTTGATTACAAGCATATAAAGATACGTTCAGAAACTAAAAAAAAAATAATTTAAAGTGTTTGCGAGCCTATTTATATCAGACTACGCCAGACCCTCTATTAGAGGCTGGCATTGCACTCAATGAAAGTTGTTTTAAAAAACATGTGTTCTAAATACCAATTTTGAGCTGTCTTCAGGCTGGTCACATTACTTGCGGCCTGAAGAAAGGCCGTACAGTGACCATGCATTTTTTAGCACTGGTCACTATATTGGTGTCACTGGTCCCCAAAAAGTGTTGCTTTATGTCAGATATGTCCGCCGCAATGTCACAGCCCCACTAGAAATTGCTGACCATTAGGCCCCTTTCACACTGGGGCATTTTTTAGGCGCTACAGCGCTAAAAATAGCACCTGTACAGCGCCTTAAAATATTCGGCCCCATTCACTCCAGTGTGAAAGCGGAGGGCTTTCACACTGGAGCGGTGCGCTAGCAGGACGGTCAAAAAAGTCCTGCTAGCAGCATCTTTGGAGCGGTGAAGGAGCGGTGTATTCACCACTCCTATACCGCTCCTACCCATTGAAATCAATGGGACACCGCGGTAATACCATGGCAATACCGCCGCAGAGCGCCGCTGCGGCAGCGCTTTGCGGGGGGTTTTAACCCTTTTTTCTGCCGCTAGCGGGGGTTAAAACCGCACCGCTAGCGGCCGAATACCACGGCTAAAACGACGGTAAAGCAGCGCTAAATATAGCGCTGCTTTACTGCCGACGCCGCTCCCGCCCCAGTGTGAAAGGGGCCGTACTAGGAAAAACAATAAAAAAGTACTTAATTACTTAATGTATTAATTAGTGAGGATTTTATTGAGGGACGGGTGGAAATTCAATTTTTAGTGGTATGTACTATTGGAGGATCACAAATCGCACATCTTTTAGATTTTTCATCTGGGAGCACATTTAGTGATTGCAGCAGCTGGGATTTAGTGGATCTTGTGTGGTTGGCAGTGCGCAACATCTACACTTTAAGGGAAATACGAGGATGCTCACCAGCGCCCTCGTAGTTCGAGTTCTACAAGCCGTCAGCCGCAAAGGCAGTCTGTACTTGTAGTGTATTCATTCATAGAACTCTGAATTAATGATGCTGCCCTATAAGAGAAGATCCCCGATGGCTGTTGGGGGGGGGGGGGGGGTCAGGGGAAGAGCTGCAAGAGCGGGTGGAATATGTGACGTGTTCTCGAAGGTGAATTTATCCTTTAAGAGCCCAATGATAAGAGGCAATACTTTCATCATCCGCAATGTGTTCTGAATCTGTGCATCACGCTGTAACCATAGTTTCATCCTTTATGTTAATTTTTATATGATCTAGGAACTAGTACAGTCACATTTACTTTAGTATGTTTAGGTAGTTTATAATGTAAAAATCTGTTTATGTTAAGCCAACCAAAGATTCTATTTCTATATGGCTCATTGTGATATATTTATTATCTCTCTGGTCTTAAGCAATTTGCCTTTTTGTTTTTTTCAGTAAATGTTTATTAACCACCTCCAGTCCAGGCCAATTCTGACATTTGTCTTATACATGTAAAAATCTGTATGTTTTTACTATAAAAATTACTTTTTTTTTTTTAACAGAAGAGTCTAGAAAATTACTTAGAACCCCAAAACATATATATTTTTTTTTAAGCAGAGACCCTGGAGAATACAATGGTGTTTTTTTTTTTATTTTGCAGTTTATTAAACACAAATTTTGTGGTAATAAAAAAAATACACTTTAATCAATATTATTGCACACAAACACTTTTTGGTAAAATAAAAAAGATGATGTTACACTAGAGTAAATAATACCCAACATGTGATGCTTTAAAATTGCGCACGCCCAAGGAACGGCGAAAAAACTGATACCTAAAAATCTCCTTTGGGGACTCTCCAAAAAAGCCTTTACAGGTTACCAGTTTAGAGTTACACAGGAGGTCTGGTGCTAGAATTATTGCTCTCACTCTGACGTTCACGACGATACCTCACGTGTGGTGCAGTCATCGTTAACATATGCGTGACGGACCCAAGTTCGCATTTGCATGTGAGCATGGGGGGGGGGGGGGAGACACCTTAACATTTTTTTTAAATAAATGTATTTTATTTTTACACTACACCTTTACATTTTTTTTAAATTGAACTTTACCACCACCACAAGGGGTGAACAACATCCCTTGTGATGGCATGGACCGTAACAGGTCCTCTTTACGGAGAGATCTGGGGTCTCTTATGCCCCATACACACGGTCGGAATGTCCGACACTGGTGTTGCATACACACTGTCGGACAAAGTTGTCGGAAAATCAGATCATTCTGAACGTGGTGAAGTTCATTGCGTACAACGGAACTACGTAGAGGCTAGTAGCCAATAGCTTTGGTCTTGTAATTTGATCTGAGCATGCGTGGCACTTTGTCCGTTGGAATTCGATACACACGATCAGAAAAAGTCCACTCGGACTTTGTTGTCGGAAAATTTGAGAGCAGGAGATAAAACTTTAAAAAGTCCGATGGAGCCTACACACGGTTGGAATTTCCAACAACATTGTCCGATAGGACATTTTCCGTCGGAAAATCCGACCGTGTGTATGGGGCATTAGACCCCATATATCTCCTTTGGCCTCCAAAGCATCTGATCAAACCAAGATCAGTTTGACCAGATGTTTTACAATCCATTACCAGCTTCTAAACAAACTAACCAAAACCAGTAGTGACAAAATCCTCATCACTTATGGTTTCTGATGTCACAGAGGTGGATGAACAACAGATATTCCTCTCACTCTGTGTAATGCATCCAATGAGACCAGTCACATTGGTACTGGGCTCCCCAGTGGGACCCCTTCTGCCACCTGTACAAGTGATCAGGCGGCTGTGAAAGCCCATTGCCTGCTCTGAAAAAAAATGATACCACAATCATGGCTGCAGTTATGATTTCGATATCACCACTCCCGTCCGAGGATGCATATACATACAGAGGTTGGGAAGTGGTTAAGATGATTTTCAATAGAAAAATACTGTTGACTATCACTTACAAGATTGACATATGAAAAGAAAAATAAAGCAAAACAATATAATCCTCCCAAAAAGGCACTCATACATTGTTGTCAAAGTATAGGTGATAGACAGATGGATACATTTAAGGATGTCCAAACACAAATTACAAATAGAAAGGGAGGAAAGAAAAGAGGGGGTGAGAATGGTGTCAGTGGAAGGAATAGTGCCACATTGTTGGCATCATTTAGATCAGTGGGAAGAATAGTGCTCCCATCATTGGGTGTCAGTGGGAATTATGCTCCACTGTTGGTGTCAGTGGAAGGAGTGGTGGTTCATCGTTGGTGTCAGTAGGAAGACTAGTGCCTCAAGGGCTGGATAAAATGCAAGGGGCCGCATTGGGCCACAGTTGGGAGTCCACTGATCTAGTTTATGGATTAGTGTTTAGGGCTGTGGGGAAGACATCAGAGAGGGTACAAAGGGAGACAGCTGGGCTAAAAGAAAAGACTGGAAAGACTACAAATTTTGGGCTTCTTTAGTTTGGGGAAAAGGACAGCTTAGAGGTGATCTAATTATTAAGTATTAATATATCCACAATGTCTAAATAAAAATGTGTCACATTCATTTTTCATCCCAGGGACTCTACAAAACCGAGTATAGAGGAAATTTGATTTTACTATTAATATAGGAAGAAGGCAAACCTTAAAGTTCCTTACCTCAGGACAGAGTAATGGCAACTCAAAAACCAGAAGTCAAATGTTTGGATGATGTAACAATTGGCATCCACGGTTACCAAGAACAGTACAATCATTTTTTGATTTGAGGCATTAATTCTGCACCAGAAAATGAAAGCCACAGCTTGCTAAGAGGGCTTTTCTTTTTGTTGCTTGCTGGAGTTTTAGGAGTTTTTATCCTTGTGTACATTTTCTTTTATGGCTTCAAAAGTATGATGCCATAATGTATAAATAAATGCAAATATAATTTCCAGTAAGGGAAAAATATAAATTGAATCCACTGAGGAACACAGCAGTTGTACATAATCTTAGACAACTTAATTATACTGCCACCTACAGGAGGTTGGGACATTGGCAAACAAAAGAACTTTAAAGGGGTCGTAAAACCTTGAGGTTTTTCACCTTAATGCATTCTCTGCGGCGCCGGACTCAATCCGGAGGCATGGTGGGGCTATGTGCGCGCCCCCATATCAGGTGGCGGTTCTGGGTTCCCATCATGCGTCCGGAGCGGGGACCGCTCTGCGGCGCCGGTCTGACCCATTTGCATGCTAAGCTTCCATTCTGCCCCGGTGGACTCCTCTCTGACAAGTATTGTCAGCAGAGGATGTCCATAGGAGGCCTGTTTAAGCGATGCGCCGAGGGTGACATCCATTTCCGGTTCCGTTTCCGGCGGGGAATGACGTCTACTTCCGGTCTCGGGGTGGTTGGCCGGTGCCGCAGCGGTTCCCGCCAAAATGTCCGCGTGACGTCACACGCCACGCAACAGGCGCCACGGGGGGAGACTATTTAAGCCCAGCCTGACTGCAGGTCAGGCTGTGGTGAGAACTGGAGGCTCGGTAAACGTGGAGAGACCCTACTTTAGGTAACTACATTGGCTCTAACTTTTGCTTATGGAGGAATTCCTCCACATAATTGCTTATAAAATGTATTTTAACTCATACTTACATAAATTTTATAGGACCCGTTGGGTACACTTTACCCCCTATCGGGAGTTACCGTTATCAGTGGGGAAATCACTGCAACATCATGCCCCGGTGACTTATGCACTCCACCATAAGGTAGGGGGGCTAGAAATCATTGGGGTATATAGCAGAGACAATATATATACAACTTGGTATTTCTATTGGAATTTTTCCTTTTTTTTTCTTTATCTACAGAAATTTATTTGTCATTTTCTTGACATTTACAAGATAGTGTCTCTCCCTTCCTTCTTTGAAGGCAGACCCGAGCCTCCTATAAGATTTTCTTCAATAAGATGCCAATGAGGTAGGTTTAGTTTGATATAATATGGGACCTGATCAGGCTACCTCCGATATTTTGGCTATTTATTTCATATCTTATCTCATGTATGTAGTTAATAAGTACTATCTTGTACTCTACAGGCCCTATGATAACCTAATTCTAGACTAACAGGATTTCATTCTCCCCCTACGGCTCCCTAGCCACTGATCTTGGCTCGGGCCTTCTGGGTACAAGCCCCCTGTGGAAACCCTGGGTAGGACGCTTTGCCGCGGATCTGCCATAATCCTTTATGTCTGATGTCCTTGGGAGTATGTAGACCCTCTTAATTTGGAGGTAAGAGGTCGGGCATACACTCGGGAGAATTCTCTCTTGCACATAGCATTTACATTTATATGCCTATACAGCATTACTGTAAATATATAACTTTGTCTTTTATATAATAAACTTACTTATTTTTTCTTTATATGCATACCTTAGAAACAAGAAAACATCTTCATAAATCTCTCTCATTTTTCACTCGTACTTTATCCTTGTCTCCTGAGGAAGCCACTCTGGCGAAACATGTCGAGAACAAATGGACAAGTACTTGACTTACGTGTCCTTAGTATATTAATATGTTTAGTTCCATTAGGGATTGTATGCATAAACCCCTGAACTTTGATATTCTGTACTGCAGCTCCCCCCCAGAGCCCCACTTTTACTTACCTGAACCCGATCTTTCCAGTGACATGAATGAGCAGAGCAGCTCCAGCCGCTGTCTCTGGTCCTCATTGGATAGATCGTAAGCAGCAGCAGCTATTGGCTCCTGCTGCTGTCAATCAAATTCAGTGACACGGGAGCAGGGGTGGGGCAATTCCTGCTGTGTCAATAGACGCAGCAGCAGGACTCGGGAGGGCTCCCACACGAGTGCCCCCATGGAATGCGGCTCTCCGAAGGGGCACTCAAGAAGAGGAGCCAGGACCACCACCCAGAAAAGGAAGATCGAGGCAGCTCTGTGCAAAACCCATAATATATATATATATATATATATATATATAATTTATATATATATATTTTTTTTTTTTTTAAATAATGAACACTTACAACCCCTTCAAGCTAGCCCCTGTATAACCTCGCTTCCAAACAGTATGCCCCCTTTGTGAGCATGCAGTACATGAGGTTAATGTGTATCTCTCAATTGACTCCAAGAAAAAGATTTTTACAGCAAGTACAAAAATCCTCTTTGCTTTATTGTCCTTTCAAACAGGAATTGTATGCAATCTTAGACAATTGAGATGTCCAAAAGCAGTTCAACTAAGGGGCGAGCAATAACCACTGAAAAATCTAAAGAATAAAAATAGAGTTTTTTCTTACCAGAGCTGCGAAAAGGGTGTTCAAACTTCTATGACACTAACAAAAAAAGAGGCATGTTAGTTAGAGGTGGGGTTATACCGGGGGTTAGGTGCGGTTATACCGGGGGTTGGGTGGGGGGTTGGCCTAATAATTTCTGTTTTGCCAGTGTCCCCACCTCTTATGTGCAGCAGTATAACCCAACTGTCTAAGGTTATGCACAATTCTCGTCTCCCCAATAGACAATTAAGAAATGCATTTAAAAGTGGTGGTGAATACCATAACTATGTATAAAAATTATTGCTGAAATGTAAACAACCATTAATGTTCTAACATACAAACAATATAGGATCTTTAATGCTGAGGACACAGCACTGTGGTAAAAATAACTAGCGATTACATAATATAGGTACAGTGATGTTCGTAATCTCCCATGCTTTGTCATTCAGGATCAGCTTAGCAGGTCAATGCATCCATATGTTTGGAGACAAGGTGCAGTAGTACTGCAACAGACGTCACCTTGCAGTGAGTGTTCCAATGTTCCATTTACCAATCCTTACTTAGAAACTGTATTTGTTGGATAGTGGGTACCCACGTCTCTGTCTTTCCTGTTTAAACTGTTGGGACTCTTTCATACCATGACGATTGAGCTGCCTTGATCTGCATAGAACACCATCAGGTCAATACAAAGAAATCCACCTGTCACTTGTGTTGAGCCTGTGTTGATCTAGGATTTGCAGTTTACGATCAACTTAGGCATAAATCCAGCTATTTTTTTTTTTCAATATGGTTTTATTGAACTTTTATGACATACAATAACAGAAACAGGAAATCTAGTATGTTTGAGAACTTCGTAGTAAAACAGTTGTGAGAAGTAAAACAATGTACATCAAAAATTGACATAAGTTTTTACGCTACATTTACATCTGAATCCCTTGAACCGTTAGTACGCATACAGGTATAAAGATAATATTTATACTTATCTGTTTTATTATAATTTTAATATTTAGTTTGTATCTATAGATACCTCTTTCCTATGTATCCAATTGTTATAACTGATTTGTTATCTTGTCAAATTCACTGTTATTTGTTTTGATAAATTTCAATAAAAACTATTGATGAAAAAAAAAAAAAAATTACTGAACACGTGTTTGATTGTTCAACCCAACTTTCATGGTGCCATCAACGTCGTTGCGCGACGTACAACGTTTAATTGTACACTGTATTATTCTGAAAAATCAATAAAAATGTATTGAAGAAAAAAAAATAAAAAAATAATTTACATAAGTTACACAACCCAAGACTGGTGGATATGTAGTGTAGATACCAATGACAGGAGACGGTATGAAGGATGATAGATTTCGATTAATATAGTCAATGGGTGCATTGTGAACAAGCATGTCTGGTAGACCAGGAGACTGGTAGAGAGAGACACAACTAAGATGCAGAATCAAGGATTACGAAACCAAGGGAAGGGTAAAGGATAAGGTGCACTCCATCATGGCTGAGGAGAGGTGGAGGTAGAGTCCCCTTTGGTCCAAACAAGGTATTCGGATGAGTAACGGAACACAGACCAAGCGGTCCAGCTGCAAGAGAATTGTTCCTCTTTTCCTGTTTCCTGCACCAACAGATGTTCCAGGTCCCTAATGGAGTCTAATTCAGTTTCCCATTCCCCAAGGGAGGGTATAGAGGTTTATTACCAGTGGCGGGGGGTGACCATTCTTGCTGCAGCAAGAAAGTGTCTAAGAACGTATTTTTTTGCAGATTTAAAGGGTCCAGATATCATGGACAGGAGGGCCATCGTGCGGGATGTCTGGATAGAGGTTGCATGTAAGCTTGCAATATAGGTCAAAGATTTTTTTTCCAGAACAGTCGTATGGGGTAGCAGTCCCAGCAGATGTGGAGAATGGTGCCCTTAGAGGCTTGGCACCACCAGCAAGTATCAGATACCATGTGATTAAATTGATGGGAGAATTAAAGGACACCTATACCATCTGGTTACAAGTTTAAACCCTTTTTATGGCATTTTTGTGGTCAGCGATATCCGAAGGTCAGAGAGCCTGTTGAAGTTCCTTTTCCCAAGTTCACATGTACAAGGGAAGATCTGGACAAGCAGTGTCCATAAGAATAGAAAAAAAATTAGACCACGAGTGTTGGTGGATCTTTCTGTAAGATATTCAACAGCGGTCAGTTTAGCAAGTGTTTTCATACAGCAAAAACTTCTTTGAGCTCTCATATGGGATGTCATTTTTGCTGTATGAAAATGTCTGACAATTAGCCACAATCTTGGTTTGGATTCCACTTAAAGCTGAAGCTGTGGTCTTGGTCTGCTTTTTTCAGCTGCCTGGTAAGCAGATCCGATTTCCCCGTGGTGCAGTGTGCTTTCTTATACACATTGAAGCTGGTGCCGGGTTTTTCAACTCTCCCTTCTTGGATTTACTTCTCATTTAGCGCCGCATGTGGACTTTTTATATTCTTATGTTTTGCTGATCAACAAATTGTGCTGGCTGCTCATAATTCTATCTCTAACATTAAGTAGCGCGGATACTGACACGTTTTGTACGGTTTAGCAAGTACACTATATTGTCAAAAGTATTGGAACGCACATGAACTTTAATGGCATCCCAGTCTTAATCCGTAGGGTTTACATTTGAGTTGACCCCCCCCCCCCCCATTTGCAGCTATAACAGCTTCAGCACTTCTGGGAAGGCTGTCCACAAGGATAGGAGTGTGTCTATGGGAATGTTTGACCATTCTTCCAGAGTGAATTTGTGAGGTCAGTCACCGATGTTGGACGAGAAGGCCTGGCTTGCAGTCTCTGCTTGAATTCATCCAAAAGGTGTTCTATCAGGTTGAGGTCAGCACAAACTCCCTCATCCATGTCTTTATGGACCTTGCTTTGTGCACTGGTCCGAATCATTTGTTGGAGGGGGGGTTATGGTTTGGGGTTGTTTTTCAGGGGTTGGGCTTGGCCTCCAGTTCCAGTGAAGGGAACTCTTTTTTTACTAAGCGTTTTTATTAAGACAAAGAGGTTTACAGTATAAAATTATATCAGAAATGATATCAGATATAAACAAACATATTGAAAAATCAATTAGCATACAAAGTCATACATAGAACCTTCAAATATTGTACACATATGAAGTTATAATGAAAGATCTTGGTTCAGTATGATCTTATCGACTATATGGTCTATAAAACAAAACTGCAACCAAAAGAGGTCAAAACATTCTTGACGATGGTAGATGAACCAAGGGTTCCATAGGTAGGAATGGAGTCATGCAGTGTATGAAATATTTTTTCGGATAGCATTATTTGATCAACACGAGAGATGACTTGCGTGAATGGGACTGTATTAGACTTCCAGTTAAGGGCGATTTCCCATTGCAACGCAATACAAATAGTGTGTATTAGCTTCATTAGGGGTTTCGGGATTTTCCCAAATAAAAAGACAGTGGATGTGTGTCAGAGCTATGTGCCTCCTCGCCAACTTATCCATCAGCTCCAGAGTTTTCTTCCAAGAAGGCTGCAGAAAATCACATTCCCAGAACACGAGTAAAAACAAACACGGGAGGGGACAGCCTTGGAAGCAGGATGAAGAGGCCTGCGGGAAAATCTTACATAATCGCTTGGGAGTATAGTACCAGCGGGTAAATAATTGAATCGCTGTTTCCCATATGGTCAGAGATAGCGCACTTACGCATATTCTGCCAGTTTGTTTCCCAGATTCCATATTTAATTCCCGTTCCCAAAGGATCATATGCTTTAATCTGTGGCTATCACCCACTGTTTCCATAAAATTGTACAGCCCTGATATTAAGCCCTTCTGTCTAGGGGCAGTATGGTATAGGGATTCAAAAAAAGTATGCAAGTCCAATGGGATAACTGAGTAGTGCGTCTGAAAAAAATGGCGGATTTGAAGAGGACGATAAAATTCTCTTGCTGGAATATTTTTTTGGACCTGCAACTGGGCGAATGAGACAAACTTGAGTCCTGCTGGAAATCCTCCAACGTGGTAAAACCCTGGGTACTCCACCAATGAAGAGCCTCTGGATCCTCAAAGGCGGAGGGGAGCCTAGGATCCCCCAGGAATGATGCAAATATTATCTAGTCTTGCGTAGCTGTTGTGGGGATGAGAGAAAAATGTGTATTCTTTGCTCCTATATTGTGCGCTCGCCAGGTGACCACTAATTGGAATTCTAGAAGTTTGCAAAAGAGATTTTGGTGTGGGGTTCACTACCACGTTAAAGTCCCCACCTATAATCATATGCAGGGATTGAAATTTTGCTACTATATCAAAAAGTATGTGAAGGAGGCAGAAGAGTCATTGGGAGCGTAAATGCTAGCAATAGTAAGCTCCCGATTATGTATGACCCCTTTGATTACCACAAAGCGACTTTCTTTATCTTTGTATAGCTGATGAACTTCCAGTGGGAAGGAGGCATGTAGAAATATGGCAGCACCTCTACTCTTTGAGGAATGAAGCGTGTAAACGGATCATGGGAATGTTCTGTGAAAGAATTTGGGGTGGGAGGATTCAGAGAAGTGCGTCTCTTGAACCAATATAATTTTAGCCTTGAGTTGCTTATAATATGAGAAGGTCTTACGCCTTTTAATGGGTGAGTTAAAGCCTTTGACGTTATGCGAGATGCAATTAATTGAAAAAATGAAAATATACTGTGCTGTGAAACAATGTAACAAACAAAAAGCGTTTGTGGATATGGAAAAGTGCAGCGCTAATTGTGCAAAACATGTAAAAGTGTATTACTATACAAAAACACCTCTAAATCATGATAATTCAAACCATAATTGTAAGACCACCATGTGAAAGCAAAAGATGAAATCACTATTCTAGTGATAAGTGAAAAAGTTCACAGCCCAAATACACAGTGGAAAAGTCCCAATATATATGTGATCCATCAAACATATGTGGAAATCCACCGGTGTGACCCTGAAGATGGGAGGATAGCCAGAAACACCGCCACCGTGGATAGGAGGAGGCTTACCAGATCTCGATGACTTGGGGAGGCTTATACCACCCAAGTCCTTAAGGCTTGTTAGGTTAGTCAAGCTCAATGGAGGCAGCCGATCCTGGATACATCTCAATTGATTGACACCAAAACATCAATGGGATATGGAATATGGACCATAAAAAACTTCATTGGAAAACTGAGGCTTTGTTACCCCGTAACATGCATCATGCAAATAAAAGAACTAGCATAGCGTGATACCGTTTAAAAAAAGTAGTATTTAATAAAATATTAAATTGAACACTCACATTTAGAAGAACACTCACATATGCGCCCTCCGTGAAGGGAATTCTTAAGGCATCAGCATACCAAGACCTTTTGGACAGTTGCACGCTCCCAACTTTGTGGGAACAGTTTGGAGATGGCCCCTTCCTGTTCCAACATGACAGCGCACCAGTGCACAAAGCAAGGTTCATAAAGACATGGATGAGCAAGTTTGGGGTAGAGGAACTTGACTGGCCTGACCTCACAAATGCACTTCTAGAAGAATGGTCAAACATTCCCATAGAAACACTCCTAAACCTTGTGGACAGACATCCCAGAAGAGTTGAAGTTGTTATAGCTGCAGAGGGTGGGCCAACTCAATATTGAACCCTACGACTAAGACTGGGATGCCATTAAAGTTCATTTGCATGTAAAGGCAGGCGTCACAATACTTTTGACAATTTTGTGTATGTTCGGTAGCGAAAGGATAGATCGGATGTAAGATAAGACCTGTTGCCTCTTTAGCCACTGTGTAGGACTGTGCATGGGCACAGCGGGCAAGGAAGCCATAGTCAGTGATGAAAGTAACAGGCCTTTACAAAGAACAGGTGGGGCTTAAGGAAGGGCGCAGTGGTCTACAGGGTTCATGTCCTTCCAGTTGAACCCACAATTTGGGTGAAGAATGGTGAAGCCAATCAAGGATTCTGGTAAATACTGTTGCCTTGTGGTAAAGGGAAAAATCTGGTGCCCCCACCGCAAAATGCTGCATTTTTTTTTTTTTTTTTGATCAAGTGGGGGGGGGGGGTGGGGAAGGGGGGGTAACCCCCCCCCATCAAGTATTTTTCTCCACTTTCTGGGGCTCCATTACAGAGATCCCCCTAGCCCCCATTCACACTTAGCATGAGCGTAGCCAGGTAATATGGAGTCATTCTTTTGTGCATTTAGTCACACATTTTCATGCAACACAGAAAAATGGTTTTATGCAACATTGCAACAACAGTTTCACCAGACAGGAACCTGCTACCTGCTACAGAGGGGAAAAAACTGCTAGCCTTCCCCTACTATACTAGAAAAACATTATTCTGTCTGTGTTGGATTCAGAAACCCTTCGCCATGTTATGCCAAATTAAAAATCAAGTTTTGGCAACACACACTTTATAACTGTAGTATAAAAAAACATTTGAAATCTGGTTGTTTGCTAGGGGCATCAAGAAACAAGAAACGCAACACACTTTTTAGTCAAAAGATTTAGGGTCCTTGTAGAAGCAGCATAAAACGGACTAAAAACAAAACTGCAATCTTTTCAATGCATGCTCATTGGTATAACTGTAAAGCCTACATGAATATAAATATAATATATAACATAATATGAATTACACCCAATTTATGAAATTTGAGCTGGGCACATATCTGCAGTGCTTTCTTACCCCTCTTCCAAGACCTGTGTCCCGTAGCTTCCTCCTGCTCCGTTCTTCTGTTATCAGCATGATCACTTCTGACAAGTTCTCCGTCAACTGTGATAAAACCAGGCTGAATTTTGTGTCAAGGTGGGTGCTATAAATAGATTAGCAGAGAGCTGGTCTATTCACAGCACAGCTCTGAAATGTTTCTTTATTTTTCTGCCTATGTGGAGAGGGGGGTGTGTGCCTTTCCTCCAATCAGCCGTCTCACAGTGTATGGCAAGAATCCACACCCACAGGTGAATCAGGAAGAGACAATTCTAACATGACGTGCACGTTCTAAACAGTATATAAAGCTGAAGACAGCAGATATACATGTAAAACGTATGTAGGAGGATTTGTTTAATCTCTGTGTATCATCTGAGGCTGTTCACTTCACTGGGTATAGGAGAGGGATTACATCCACTTTAGGTAAGGATGTTTACATATGTGCCATGATAGCTTTTTATGAATATATGCCATATTTCGAGGTGAAATGCCCCCTCTAGTGGACAGATATGAGACAGCAGAGACAGAATCTATTCCTAACAGCTGCTGAGATAAAACAAATGAAAAGGACGAGTCTCAGTGTGTGGCATGTTTTCTATCAGTCTGACCTGAGGTGGATACACTATTACTGGAAAGAACTATTACTGGAAAGTGAAACCCTGTGCTCTGTCCTCATTTGGCTTTCATACAATTCTACATGTTATAACTATGTATTCCTCTGGGCCAGTCAATTGCTGAACTCCAGCATTTATATTTTAGAATACTTACATTGGGCCAGCTTGGCTTGATGCAATTATCCATACTGGATATCCAGAGGTACACTGGGGGTGCTGACAATCACTGTAGTAGTAGGTGTTACATACAGTGACAGCTGGAATCTTCCAGGTTCCTTGCGAGTGGCTCTCTTTACACACTGACCACTTGTTCAACACCTTCACCATTCATGGTATGCCTTGTATTTTTTTTTTTTTTTTAACGTATATGAAACATTCTCTGAATGGAAGAGTTGGAGAGAAGGGGTGGTGACATCATGATCTCCACCTCATCCTATTGGAAAATACCTTGTACTCAAAAAAAAAAAATACAAGGCGTTGTACAAATGGCAGCATTGCCAGGTGAGCAACCCCCTGTGGTCACTATGCAGTGGGGAAGTCGCTAGAACAGAAAAATAAAGCTACAACTATACGTAGCTCTGACTATTAGTGATTTACAGCTAATCCAGTGTGTAGGCAGGTTGCTTACTGCGTTTAGTTAGCTAGCTCGGCTGCCCAAGCCAGGGGGAAGGGGTTAATGTTCTTGCCGCCTTCCCTGAGCAAGTTTGTCCGGCCTCTTTTTTTTATGTATAACAAGGGAGAGGTCTAGGTCCCAGGGGCATGGCGCAGATGTCAACAGTTGAAGGTTTACTTGGACCTGTGGTCCCCCCACAGGAACACCGGCTTATTGGGACCCTGTGACAATGGACACCTCCATTGATATGCCAAGTTTACAGTAAAGTGTTTGAACTGCTTTGAGCATGGTCTGAAGTTATTCATGGGGTGTGTCTTGGTACTTGACAGATTCCTAAAGAACCTGGGTATGTAATAGCACTGTGGGGTATGTGGAACACCACTTCAAAAGATTAACTCGCAAGGCAAGAAGAGGTGGTAGTTGCCATAGGTAACCAAAAGAAACCAGCTACTGAAACCAGTCCTTTGGCATGGTACCTGGTTAGGCGACAGGTGCTTCGGAAGCTAGGGGGTTGGTGCCCTGTCTCCCTACCTAGCTGTCCATCTCTGCCAGTCACCAGCAGCAGACTAGCGTTACGGAGCTCTGCGGAATGATCACAAGGTATGGGAAGGAAAGAGTTAATGAGCATACATGAGGCTCTATGTGCCTGGCGGGACTCCATTCTGTGTCTGGGAGTAAAGTAATAGAGGTAAACTGAACTGAAGTGGGCGGAGGCTTTGTAAGTCACTCCTAATGCAAACACATATTAGTACAGGTGTGTAGTGACATGGGACAACCGTCTTATAGAAGAACTCTGTAGATAATTGCTGCACGCATGTGGCTCCACTCTAAGTCAGGGGGACTGCCTTAATGTTTGATTTTTCACATGACCACAACCTCCACCTGGTTCTAGGCATTGGCGAGCAAGGTGTTTCCCTACATGCACAGGTGCAGTAGACCCCGCCCACAAGTGGCCCTCTGGATATCAGATATGCATACCTACCATGGGCATATGAGCAACAGAACTGGATCACAGGAGCAATGGAAGAAGGTGGCGTCGTCTGATGAATTCAGGAATGGTTTAAGGAACACAATAACAAGTTTGAGGCCTTGACTTGGCCTCCAAATTCTCCAGACCTCAATCCAATTGAGCATCTGTGGAATGTGCTGGAAAAACAAGAGGCCCCACCTCGAAACTTATTGGGCTTAAAGCATCTGTTACTACAACTTGGTGCCATATGCCATAGCATACCTTCAGAGGTCTAGTGGAGTCCATTATGGTATAATAGTGGGTAGTCATATAGCTGATCGGTGTATACGGAGCCAAGCTGACCCAAAGTAAGTATGCAAAAAATATAAATCTTGTTCACCTTTAATTAGCTTTTATTTGATTGGTCTCCCACAGAAACCCTTTTTAACTTCAAATTAAACTACACCTTTAACCTGTTGCTGACCGCCTGCCGTCAATTTTTGGCCACTAGGGGGCGCGCGCGCGCGCGCCGCGTCGCCGGGGACCCGATGCGCCTGCCCGGCAGCTGCGATGTCCGCCAGGCACCCGACTGTCCGGTAACTGAGCAGGACGTGGATCTGTGTGTGTAAAACACACCGATCCACGTCCTGTCAGAGGAGAGGAGACCGATGGTGTGTCCCTTTACATAGGGACACCGATCGGTCCCCTCCCCCAGTCAGTCCTCTCCCCCCACAGTTAGAATCACTCACATAGGGAACATATTAACCCCTGCAGCGCCCCCTTTTAACCCCTTCCCTGCCAGTACATTTATACAGTAATCAATGCATTTTTATAGCACGGATCGCTGTATAAATGTAAATGTGTCAAAAGTGTCCGATATGTCTGCCGCAATGTCGCAGTCACGATAAAAATCGCAGATCGCCGCCATTATAGTAAAAAAAAAATAATAAAAATGCTATAAATCTATTCCCTATTTTGTAGACCTATAACTTTTGCGCAAACCAGACGCTTATTGCGATTTTTTTTACCAAAAATATGGAGAATACAGATCGGCCTAAACTGAGGAAGAAATCAATAGACGCTTATTGCGATTTTTTTTACCAAAAATATGTAGAAGAATACAGATCGGCCTAAACTGAGGAAGAAATTTGTTTAAAAAAAAAAAAAATATTTATTATAAAAAAGGTAAAAAATATTGCGTTTTTTCAAACTTGTCATTTTGTTTATAGCGCAAAAAATAAAAACCGCAGAGGTGATCAAATACCACCAAAATAAAACTATCTGTGGGGAAAAAATGATAAAATATTTATTTGGGTACATCGTTGCATGACCGGGCAATTGTCCTTCAAAATGCGACAGCGCTGAAAGCTGAAAAATGCTTGGTCAGGAAGGGGGGTGTTTGTCAAGGCAAGTGGTTAAAGTGGTTGTAAACCCTTACAATCCACTTTTTGCTACAGGTAAGGCTATAATAAGGCTTACCTGTAGCTACCCCGGATATCTCCCAAACCTGCACGGTTTAGGAGATATCCCCTGTATCTGCATGTGCCGATATCATCGGCACAAGCGCACTGAAGCAATGGTCCGTACATGCCGTTTGCTTCAGTGAGTGTGCCGTTACCGGCGGCTCCCGTGCGCATGCGGAGTAACTCTGGGGAGAAAGGCCGCCGGCCGGAGCTGTGTACGAGCACCGCAGTGGGGGCTTCGATCTCAGGTGAGTATTACATAATGAGCTAGCATGCTATGCATACTAGCTCATTATGCCTTTGTCTTGCAGGTCTTTTTTTTCTCATGTGGGTTTACAACCACTTTAATACTAATTTAATAATACTGCCAATTTATCTCAAACTGAAAAAAAGTACAGTGCCTTTTTAAAAACGTTTCTATTGCATCGAGAAGGATCGTATAAAATAAAAATATAGGCTGTACTGCTACAACTCCTGAAACACCCTGTTAGTCAGCTTTATTGGCCTGCAATAATGATAATAATTACGCCAGAGGGAAAAATAACGTATTCACCTACTGATCATTTAAAGCCATTTGTAAGTACATTCATTTTCCGAAAAGAATAAAATTGTAGTTTGAAGAAGTGCGGATTTTACCATCCTAAAGGTTCCGGTGTTCAGAATTAGTCATTCAAAGTCTCCTCTCTTCCTCCGAAAAGAGGATTTGGAGTCAGAAGCCGCATTCTTCAGCGTGTTCAAAGTATTTGCGGTAATTATGTGAAGCCAGGCAGAAAAGCAGAACACCCCACTACAATCCCAGGGAGATCACGTCTCTTCTCCAGACGCGCTGTGAGCTTCACACAAGTCGAAGCTTGACATCCAGCCCCTCTAATCAAAGGAGTAGATAAGGAAGCATTCTAACAAGTACCCGGGTCAGGGATGGAAATCCGCGAGTCTCTGCTCCAGTCCTAAAATAAGTTGGAGTAATCTTTGTAGCCTTGGAGGGAATGGAACAGCTAAAAGCATATAGAAATGATAAGGAGTAATCTGTACATGGTGGGTTCTACAAAAAGAACAAATGATAAATTAAGGGGAAATTCCTGTTTTGCTGAGAAAAAAAAAAAAAAGGACTCCTCCACGTTGGCTGCAAATGGCAAGGATTTTAAGTTATTATTGCCGATCCTAACCTGCCTTTGTTTTTTAGATACTGGAATGTCGTTGTAAAAGTGAGTGCTAAGTGGAAAGGCCTGCCTGTTCAAGTCGCGTACACTCGGTACGATTGTTGGCCAACCGAGCGTCTGATTTTTGTCAAAAGGGCGTGTGCCAGGATCTTGTCTTGCATACTAACGGTACACAATTGTCGCGCAATAAACATGAACGTAGTGACGTACGTAGGAATTTCAGCTCTTGAGTGACACCTTTTGGGCCCCTTCAGCTAATTTCGTGTTTGGTGAGCATTGATTCCGAGCATTGCGCGTTTGTACTTTCGACTTTTGTGTGACAGATTTGTGTACCGACCATACGAAAATCTGACGTCAAACCGTTGTCCGCTGAAAATTTACTAGCCTGTCATCCAACATTTGTTGGCCGAAAGTTGGACAATTGTCAAAAGGAGCGTACCACTGGTAAGATTTTAGGACAACAGTCTGTCAACAAATAATCCCCTGCCAACAATCACACCATGTGTACGAGGCTTAAAGAGCAAGTAAATTCTCTCCTTTTGAAGCTGTTTTTTAAATAACATAGTATAGCAATATATTCTAACACATACACATTAATAATAACCCCCAATCTTGTGTCTCTTACCGTTTTGCAGTGGTTTTAAAAATTCTTCTTCCTGGAAAAAGGCAGAAGAATTTTTAAAACCACTGCAAAACGGTAAGAGACACAAGAAGTGTAAGTGTAAACACACAGCTCCACGTCCTGTCAGCGGGGAGGAGACCGATCATGTGATCCCAGTACAGAGGATCACATGATCGGTCTCCTCCCCTTAAGTCCCCTCCCCCTACAGTTAGAATCACTCCTATTAGGGACACACATTAACCCCTCCAGCGCCCTCTAGTGTTAACCCCTTCCCTGACAGTCACATTTACACAGTAATCATTGCAATTTTATAGCAACGATCGCTGTGTAAATGTGAATGGTTCCAAAAATGTGTCAAAAGTGTCCGAAGTGTACGCCGCAATGTCGCAGTCACGAAAAAAAAATCGCAAATCGCCGCCATTACTAGTAAAAAAAAAAAAAAAAAAATGCAATAAATCTATCCCCTATTTTGTAGACGCTATAACTTTTGCGCAAACCGATCAATATACGCTTATTGCGATTTTTTTTACCAAAAATATGTAGAAGAATACGTATCAGCCTAAACTGAGGAAAAAAATTGTTTTTTTTTAAAAAAATTGGATATTTATTATAGCAAAAAGTAAAAAAGATTGTGTTTTTTTTCAAAATTGTCGCTCTTCTTTTGTTTATAGCGCAAAAAATAAAAACCGCAGGGGCGATCAAATACCACCAAAAGAAAGCTCTATTTGTGGGAAAAAAAGGACATCAATTTTGTTTGGGTGTAACGTCGCACGACCGCGCAATTGTTAGTTAAAGCGACGCAGTGCCGAATCGCAAAAAGTGCTCTGGTAAGGAAGGGTGTTTAAAAGCCCTGTATTGAAGCGGTTAAAGAGGAAATAAACCCTCCTATCCTTTTCAGCGAAGAAAGCTGCCATATTTGCCTCTGTTTGGTCTGCAACTGCCATGGTGCTGCACATGTGATCAGTTGTGATTCCAGCCATTTGAAGATATAACAGTTAGGTGGACAGCACATGCAAATGTGACAGTTACCGTATTTTCACCATAAGATGCACTTTTCCCCCCAGAAATATGGGGGGAAATGTGTCTGTGTCTCATGGAGTGAATGTATGCTAGACACTACTCATTTTTATGTAGGCTAGGAATTGGAGAACAAAGACATACTTACCTAATCATCCGATCCTCCCCGCACAAGAACGGCTCTTGCGAAACCTGCCCTCCACCCCTGTTCTGGACATGGGGACGTCAGGATCAGTCCACTGCTGGATCATGGAGGAGCACTGTTTGTCGGTAGAGCAGAGGATTAAGTGAACTTACAGCTTTCTCCTCTCCCCTGGACAAAACGAGCAGTTGACCCGTGCATCTAGTGGGGTAAGAAGCTGCATATCGTATAACTGTTTATTTTTTACCCCATTGAAATTTTTGTAACATGTGGTTGTTTAAATATATTTTTTGCAACTATGACATGTCTATAAACTTCCCTTTCAGATATATGTTCTGTATTTCTTGAAGAAGCTATACGATTAGCGAAACTAGTCGAAATACCCCACCACATGTATCGTTTTTTATTGTTTCATTTGTTTATGTGTTAATAAAATCATGTAATTTTTATACATCTGTTTACATGTGTTTGCATTACCCTTAAAAATTACCGTGATAGTCCGCTAGCTCCCCCCCTTTTCTTGGGGTTCTGGTTGGGGACCAGATCCTCAAACCTCTATTTCATATATTCACTGATGATGATACTTTGGTTACGAGCATTACTCTCATTTTTTATATAATGAGGCCACACATCTTTCTGGTTTCAAAGAAAGAAAATAAAGCTGCTAGAATGGCCCAGCCAGCCAATTGACTTGAATCCAATAGAAAATCTATGGGGAGAACTAAAGATCAGAGTTCATAGAAGAGACCCACGGAACCTTCAAGATTTGAAGACTGTTTGTGTGGAAGAATGGGCCAAAATCACACCTGAGCAACGCATGTGACTAGTTTCTCCATACAGGAGGTGTCTGGAAGCTGTCATTACCAACAAAGGATTTTGTACAAAGAATTAAAAAAATTTCAGTTAGTGTGTTCAATACTTTTTACCTGCGTCATTCCATTTTATTACACACAACTTAATTTCTGAACTTATTTGTTTTGTTTTCTTTGTATGTGTGGATTGCATGGGTTGTTACCGACATGTGGGTAAAATTTCTTGTCAATAAAACCTTTAGAAACCTACCTGGAAAAATGGTGACGTGTTCAAAACTTATTTTACCCGCTGTATATATAATATAATGGTTGGAGGTTACAAGTCATTTTCTATCAAAAAATACTAGTTTAAACTAGAAAAGTGCCAAAAAAGGTCTAGTCCTCAAGTGGTTAAACTTGTCCACATTTCACTTGAAAATCTTCAATGGTACCAAATGTAGATCGGTCATAATTGTCGCCATTACAAAGATTTTAGCCTCAAATCCTAACTTGTGTATGGCAGCATTTGTCGCCACCAGAAAACATAACTTGCTCGTAAAAGAAGGGCGAATGCCAAGGGACACAATCAAAGCCAAGCATGCTGGATTCCACTTATTTTTTAATTAACATGCCCCCCCATGTTTTTTTTTTTTATACACTGGAGGAAAACTAGCAGAGCAATTGCGGCAAAACGAACAGCAAGCATTTCGCCTCTGGTTACAAACAGGCGCTGATGGTGACGTTTCAGGGAAATTTAAATGAGCGGCACGGTCCACACGGCTGCATTTTTACAGTTTAAAAGTACACAAGTAATGGCCGAGTTTCTTTTTGGCTTGCTAAATTACCCAGCATGCCAAGCAGCAGCCCCCACTGTTACCAGAGACGTTCTGGAGCTGAAAATGTACTCAGTGACCTGTGAATAATGCCGCTGCCTTCGCCTTTAGAAAAGAGGAGCGCAGCACTCAGAGAACATCCATGCTGCTATTATTGAACTAAATACACCCTTGGCTTGCTTTCCAGACATGCCGGACAACCGATACAAAATGGAAAATATTGTTACTGCAAAGAGAAAAAAAATGTGATAGAAAGTCTATGTCAGAGGTTAAAGAAAACTGAATTTCCCCAAAGAGTATGGATGGATTTTATGTAATGTTTCTGGAAAATAAATACGTTTTCACATGAGCAAACTAATGCAAGTAATCAGAGGTTTGACAGATAAGAGGGAATGTAAACCCAAACAAGGAACTTTTTATTTGCTCCCTTTACTCTATTAAATATACCATTGAAGTGTCTTTTTATACACACTCCACGGCCACATAATTCGTTAAGGGTTGCTAGTAGACTTGTGCATTCGTTTTCGTCCGAATGCATTTTCGTCCAAATTTCAGGTATTTTCGTTATCGTTTTAACAAACGATAACGAAAGTGCAGAATCCAAAAAACGAAAGATCCGACAAACAGATGCTTTATTTTCATTTTCGTTGTGACAACAGTTCGATATAGATAGGAGATTCGACATGATGCTGACAATAACAATCTGTGTCCATCGAACCTGTGGTCAAATGTGCCTAACCTTAACTCTATTCGTCCAAGATTATTCTACATAGAGAGAAAAGATTCGACGTAGAAAGGAAAGATTCGACGTAGAAAGGAAAGATTCGACGTAGAAAGGAAAGATTCGACGTAGAAAGGAAAGATTCGACGTAGAAAGGAAAGATTCGACGTAGAAAGGAAAGATTCGACGTAGAAAGGAAAGATTCGACGGAGAGAGAAAAGATTGCTGCTGGAATTGGGTGGAATTGCAGCAAAACTATACAGAGTCATACAGTTTAACTGCTCCGTCGAATCTTGTTTGAACATTCGACAGACACCATAAGCCTTCAATGACAGATTCAACCTTAATTCATCTGGATTTTCGGACGAATGCAATTTTTTACGAAAAACAAAAATAAATAAAAACGAATTTCGGGAGTAACTAAATTTATTTTTCAGACTAAAACGAAAAATTCCGAAACGAAATATTTCAGTGTGCACATGTCTAGTTGCTAGTACTGGGTTGGACCCCCTTTTGTCTTCAGAACTGCCTTAAAAAGTGGTTGTAAACCCCCCCCCCCCCGATTGTCACTTTTACCTATAGGCAAGCGTAGAATAAGGCTTACCTATAGGTAGTGGAAATATCTCCTAAACGCGCGCCGTTTAGGAGATCTTTACCTTGTAGTGTGCTGATGACCTCATCGGCACGTGCGCTGTAAAGAAACGGACCGCCGTACAGTTTCTTCACTCGCAAGTGCCGTGACTGACAGCTCCCACATGCATGCTTATGAGTGACGTCACGCAGCTCCAGCCAATCACAGAGTCGGAGTCCGTGGCCCCAGGAAAAAAAGAAGAGGGGCGGAGATGGATGCGGCCTGCAATGGGGACAGCGCGGGCTTCGTTTGC
Source organism: Lithobates sylvaticus (assembly GCA_028564925.1). Taxonomy (NCBI): domain Eukaryota; kingdom Metazoa; phylum Chordata; class Amphibia; order Anura; family Ranidae; genus Lithobates; species Lithobates sylvaticus. Next base: position 84,970,002 of record CM053026.1, read on the forward strand.
AGGTAAGTGCCCCATAATGAGCTAGTATGCGAAGCATACTACCCCATTATGCTTTTATTTTGCAGGGGTAAAGAGAGGAAGTAAAACCCATCAGGGTTTACGTCCTCTTTAATTTTTCATGGTATAGATTCAACAAGGTGTTGAATCAGAGATTTTGGTCCATAGTGACATGATAGCATCACGCAGTTGCTGCTGTACACGCATTTTCCTCCACACAACTGCCGCTCACTGGATATTTTCTCTTTTTTCTGACCATTCTCTGTAAACCCTAGAGATGGTTGTGCGTAAAAATCCCAATAGATCAGCAGTTTTTGAAATACTCAGACCAGCCCGTTTGGCACCAACAACCATGCCACGTTCAAAGTCACTTAAATCCCCTCAGTCCCCTATTCTGATGCTCAGTTCGAACTTCAACAAGTCGTATTCACCACATCTAGATGCCTAAATGTGTTGAGTTGCTGCCATGTGATTGGTAATTTGTGTTACCAAGCAATTGAACCGATGTGGCCAATAAAGTAGCGGGTGAGTGTATTTTTTTTATACTAAGTTGACAAGTGCAGCCGATTTGTTGCAACCCTGTCAAGAGAGCCATGTTTGGATCAGTTTTCAGAGGTGTTTGACAGGTAGTGAGGAGGCGATATAAAAACGTCCCTCATTACCTGAAAACCTAAAAATGCCGTACCAACGCACTGGAACTGCATGCATTGCACACAGTTGTGGGACGGTTGCAGCACATCTCAAAGCATTGTGACCACAATATGTAACAAGCGACCAGGCTGGATGTACAGGAGTGGAAGTAAACATTATTGGCAGATCGACCTTCTAGCTACCCAAGCGCAAACCTCAATAGGGAGGGAAGACACTAAAAAAAAAGGAAATGGAAAAAAAAAAAAAAAACAGATTATTAGGTATAAGAAAAGAGAAAGGAAAGAAGAAAAAGTAACTCAGCCACGCAGCATGCACATGTTTAACCACTTGAACTCTGGAAAATGTACCCCTACCCCGTTGACTAGGCCATTTTAAGGTATATGGCACCGCGCTACTTTGACAACTGAGTGGTAATGCAACACTGCACACTAAAATTGGTGTAATTTTTAACTACAAATAGAGCTTTCTTTTGGTGGTATTTGATCATCACATTTTTATTTTTTGCGCTTTAAAAAAAAAAAATTAATAAAAAAGTTTTAGTTTCTGCTATAAAAAAAAATATGTAAAACATGCAATTACTTCATAAATTTAGGCCAATAAGTATTTTGCTACATGTTTTTAATAATTGTGCCCTAGGTGATGTCTGTTTGAGAAGCGCCAAGAAAGAAAATGTTGATTCAGCCAAAAAGTAAGTGATGGTTGTCACCTTATGCCAAGTAGTATGTTACTGGCAGGATTACAAGGTGAAAATAAAACTAAGCTTTTGTTGGATGATATTGTACTTTATAATGCAATTGCATCTTTTTTCTAATGACGTCTTCTTCAATAGCGCACATAGTCAAATGACGTCCTTGACTTTGTGCGGGGATATCTGAATGATACCTGAATGATGCCTGTAGCTGCAGGCATCATTCAGGTATCATTCTTTCCAGCCTGCAATTGGCGTGGTTGAGTGCCTGCACATATTTTCTGAGAAAAAAAAAGCCCTGTGTGTGTGCATGTATGTATATATATATATATATATATATATATATATATATATATATATACACACACACACACACACACACACACACACACACACACACATACTCAAATACACACAGTCTAGACACAGTATATGCATCCAGAAAGTATTCACAGCGCTTCACCAAATTTTTGTAAATTAACCACTTAAGCCTCGGACCAATTTGCAGCCAAAGGACCAGGCCCCTTTTTGCGATTCGACACTGCGAAGCTTTAACTGAAAATTGCGCGGTCGTGCGACGTGGCTCCCAAACAAAATTGGCGTCCTTTTTTTCCCACAAATAGAGCTTTCTTTTGGTGGTATTTGATCGCCTATGCGGTTTTTATTTTTTGCGCTATAAACAAACACATTTTTTTCCTCAGTTTAGGCCAATACGTATTCTGCTACATATTTTTGGTAAAAACAAAAAAAAACCGCAATTACCGATTATTGATTGGTTTGCGCAAAAGTTATAGCGTTTACAAAATAGGGGATAGTTTTATAGCATTTTTATTAATATTTTTTTTTTTTTTTTACTAGTAATGGCGGCGATCAGCATGTTTTATTGTGACTGCGACATTATGGCGGACACATCGGACATTTTTGACACATTTTTGGGACCATTGTCATTTATACAGAAATCAGTGCTATTTAAATGCACTGATTCCTATGTAAATGACAATGGCAGTGAAGGAGTTAACCACTAGGGGGCAGGGAGGGGTTACGTCAGTGTGTTTTTTTACAGTAGGGGGCGTGGCTTTATGTCTGACGTCACTGATCGGCTTTCCCGATGACAGGGAACAGCCGATCAGTGACAGGCAGTGTAGGAGGCACGGGGAGAGGTTTGTTTACACAGACCTCTCCCAGTTCTTCAGCTTTGTGACCCAATTGCGGGACACCAGCATCGATCGGGTCCGCTGGTCCCGCGGCCACGGAGCTCAGGACTGGGTCGCGAGCGCGCTGCCGGCGGCGTGCGACCCACGGCTGGGCACTTAAAGGAGGACGTAACGGTACGTGCTTCTGCCCAGCCGTGCCATTCTGTTGACGTAAATCTACAGGAGGCGGTCCTTAAGCGGTTAAAGATAAAAAAAAAAAAAGTCACATGTACATAAGTATTCACAGCCTTTACCATGACACTCAAAATTAGCTCAGGTGTATCCTGTTTCCACTGATCATCCTTGAGATGTTTCTACAACTTGGAGTCCACCTGTGGTAAATTCAGTTGATTGGACATGATTTGGAAAGGTACACACTTGTCTATATAAGGTCCCACAGTTAACAGTGCATGTCAGAGCGCAAACCAAGCCATGAAGTCCAAGAAATTATCTGTAGACCTCCGAGACAGGATTTTATCGAGACACAGATCTGGGGAAGAGTACAGAAATTTTTCTGCAGCATTGGAGGTCCCAATGAGCACAGTGACCTCAATTATCCAAAATTGGAAGAATTTTAGAACCACCAGGACTCTTCCTAGAGCAGGCCGCCCCGACAAACTGAACAATCAGGGGGAGAAGGGCCTTAGTCAGGGAGATGACCAAGAACCCAATGGTCACTCGGACAGAGCTCCAGCGTTTCTCTGTGGAGAGAGGAGAACCTGTCAGAAGAACAACCGTCTCTGCAGCACTCCACCAATCAGGCCTGTATGGTAGAGTGGCCAGGTGGAATCCACTTCTCAGTAAAAGGCACATGACAGCCCTCCTGGAGTTTGCCAAAAGGCACCTGAAGGACTCTGACTATGAGAAACAAAATTCTCTGGCCTGATGAAACAAAGATTATACTCTTTGGCTTGGACGCCAAGCGTCATGTCTGGAGGAAACCAGGCACTGCTCATAAACCTGTCCAAATACCATCCCCACAGTGAAGCATGGGGGTGGCAGCATCATGCTGTGGGGATGTTTTTCAGCAGCTGTAATTGGGAGACTAGTCAGGATCTAGGAAAAGATGAATGCAGCAATGTACAGCGCCTTGCTTGATGAAAACCTGCACATCCTTGATGAAAACCTGCTCGAGTGCTCTGGACCTTTAGACTGAGGCGAAGGTTCATCTTTCAACAGGACAACGACCCTAAGCCAAGATAACAAAGAAGTGGCTACAGGACAACTCTGTGAATGTCTTTCAGTGGCCCAGCCAGAGCCCAGATTTGAGCCGGATTAAACATCTCTGGAGAGATCTGAAAATGGCTGTGCACAGACACTCCCCATCCAATCTGATGGCGCTTGAGAGGTCCTGCAAAGAATGGGAGAAACTGCCCAAAAATAGGTGCGTCAAGCTTGTAGCATCATACTCAAGACTTGAGGCTGTAGATGGTGCCAAAGGTGCTTCAACAAAGTATTGAGCAAAGGCTGTGAATACTTAATTTTTTTTCTTTTTTTTTTTTAATACATTTGCAAAGATTTTAAAACAAACTTCTTTCAAGTTGTCATTATGGGATATTATTTGTAGAATTTTGAGGAAAATAATGAACTTAATCCATTTTGGAATAAGGCTGTAACATAACAAAATAAGCAAAAGGTGAAGCGATGTGAATACTTTACGGATGCACTGTATATGTAAATTATCGATTTTGTATAGCTATCAGTATGAGCTTCAGCACTTATCAAAGTCATTCTCACAGCTCAGTTTCCAATAAACGTCTTTGAAATGTATATTTAAACTTTCTTAAGCCACAGTAAGAATTTCATGCCTAGCCTCTATAAGGCTGCCTAAAATAACCAAGCTGAGAATTCTATCTTTCATGTTAACTTCAATAAACATCTTGTAGTACAACAGTGACATTCGGAATTTTGTGTCTCTTTCTTCGAGTTCACAAAGGACTGGCAGGCCTGCTGCTGGGGGAACCCAACTGTGTGTTCCCTATACATGCAGATAATTGATGCTTAATGTTAGTGGTTATGTCTTCCCGGTGTCAGCAGCATCTTCTTATTATGATGACCAAAGCACATACAAACATTCTATTTTTCCTGCCAAGGCAGATTTGGGGCTCTGTGTGAAAATAAGGAGGACATAAAACATTCATGGGTACATGCTTCATATGTTGGATGCACTCCCAACAGGTGAATGACAGATGATGTTGTCAGAAAACATTACCAATAGGGCTGGCAGACAATGTTCTTCTGTTACAGTATAGCATGAATGTGAACAATTTCCACCGTCTTTTGTAAGAGCACAGTGCCTTACACTAGGTTCACCATAGAATGCTGTGCAGGAAACCCGTGATCTGTGCATGTTTTTCCACACCGCATTCAAATCGCACTGCCCTTGCAATCTGCAGCAGGTGCAATCTTAACCACTTAAGGACCAAGCCTCTTTCTGAGATTTGTTATTTACAAGTTAACCACTTTCCGACCGGCGCACGACGATGTACGTCCATTTTTTGAAGAGGGATATCTCGGTAACGGCAGCAGCTGCTGCCACAACCGAGGTATCCATCTCCTCAGGCGCCGGTCGGCTGTCCGATAATGGTGGTCATCGCGGCGGATTCGCCGCGAGATCACCGTTATCGGCGGCGGGAGAGGTGCCCCCCCCCCTCCCGCCGCTCTCCCGCGCCTTCCGCCGCTTACCGGAACCGTCGGCAGCGGCGGAGGCGATCGGGTCCGTTCTCCTCCTGTGTCTAGAGATGAGTGACGCTAAGATGGCCGCCACTCATCTCTATACCATAGGAGGGCGGAAGCGACGTCAAAACCTTCACTTCCGCCCATACCTCTTAAAGAGGAATTTTCAAATGTCATTTTTTTAAATGACATTTTTTTTTTTTTTTTCCATTGAAGTCCAAATATGAGATCTGAGGACTTTTTGACCCCAGATCTCATATTTAAGAGGACCTGTCATGCTTTTTTCTATTACAAGGAATGTTTACATTCCTTGTAATAGGAATAAAAGTGAGCCAATTAATTTTTTTTTAAAAAACAGTGTAAAAATAAATAAAATCAAGAAAAATAAATAAGAAAAGCAAAAAAAAATTTTTTTAAAGCGCCCCGTCCCGACGAGCTCGTGCGCAGAAGCGAACGCATACGTGAGTAGCGCCCGCATATGAAAACGGTGGTCAAACCACACATGTGAGGTATCGCCGCGATCGGTAGAGCGAGAGCAATAATTATAGCCATAGACCTCCTCTGTAACGCAAAATATGCAACCTGTAGAATTTTTTAAACGTCGCCTATGGAGATTTTTGAGGGTAAAAGTTTAATGCCATTCCACAAGCGGGCGCAATTTTGAAGCGTGACATGTTAGGTATCAATTTACTCGGCGTAACATTATCTTTCACAATATATAAAAAAATTGGACTAACTTTACTGTTGTCTTATTTTTTTATTCAAAAAAGTGAATTTTTTCCAAAAAAAGTGCGCTTGCAAGACCGCTGCGCAAATACGGTGTGAAGAAAAGTATTGCAATGACCGGCATTTTATTCTCTAGGGTGTTTGAAAACAAACAATATATAATGTTTGGGGGTTTTAAGTTTTTTTCTAGCAAAAAAAACTGTTTTAAACATGTAAACACCTAAAATCCAAAACGAGGCTGGTCTTAAAGTGGTTAAAAACAGTTTTTTGCTAGAAAATTACTTAGAACCCCCAAACATTATACTTTTTTGTTTCCAACACCCTTGAGAATAAAATGGCGGTCGTTGCAATACTTTGTCACACCGTATTTGCGCAGAAGTCTTACAAGCGCACTTTTCTGGGAAAAAATACACTTTTTTGAAGTAAAAAATAAGGCAACAGTAAAGTTAGCCCAATTTTTTTTTTGATGTTGTGAAAGATAATGTTACGCCGAGTAAATTAATACCCAACATGTCACGCTTCAAAATTGTGCCTGCTCGTGGAATGGCGACAAACTTTTACCCTTAAAAATCTCCATAGGCAACGTTTAAAAAATTCTACAGGTTGCATGTTTTAAGTTACAGAGGAGGTCTAGGGCTAGAATTATTTCTCTCGCTCTTCCGACCGAAAAACGTATGCAGTAAATTGTAGACAAATGTCCAAGTGAAAACTAAACATGTGTAAAAATATTGGAATAGCCAGCGTCAGTAAATCAGTAGAAGGTTATGCCCATGGGGAGGAGCCGACTATTTATGCTAACTAGGGATGAAATCCCAGAGAATCAATAAACTGACTTGTACTCTAATAATTGCCAACTGTAAAGAAACCATATCATTAGTAAATAAATACTTAAAAGTTTAACAAAGCTGTAAGCTTAAAATGGCGATGAGTTTATCTATAGAAAAGAGTAGTGGAATGTCAACTACTTACTGCAAAAAGGGAGGCAGGGTATTTAGGAAGCAGAATCAGGTAAAGAGGGGAGGAGGAGAAGATTGGTAGGGAGGAAGGGTGGAGGAGAGTGGAGAAGATGAGGGGAGGTGTGGGGTCCCAGGTGTTTCTTGTATGCATCAGTCAGATTGGACAAGAGATACGTTGGAGACGATGCCTCTTGGGAGTAAAAGGCATTCATCAAAATTGGATGGGAGAAAGTGTGTCACCCAAGGGGACCAAAGGGATTCGTATTTGGCGACCTTGTCAGATATGGTGGCCTCTATTTTAGCGTGGATCATCGCTTGTGTGACCTTGTTTTTGACCGCAAGGACACAGAGGCTGGAAGTTTTCCAGGATTTGGTTACGATTTGTTTGGCAGCCGTTTTGACCTGCAAGATGAGTTTGAACTGGTGTTGGGATAGATTTGGCGGTGTGAGATTTAAAATTGCTATAGTTGGGTTAGGTTGTAGATCTATATCAAAGAGGGTGGAGAGCATGTTGAACAGGTTGAACCAAAAAGTTTGTGCAATTGGGCATGATCACCAGATATGGTGGAAGTTCCCTTGAGCGGAACAGCCTCTAAAGCAGGTGGAGGGTAATGTGGAACATATTTGTCAATCCTGGTTGGGACCAGGTACCAACGGGTCAGGACTTTGTAATTGGTTTTCAATGCCACGTTTTGGGAGGAGAATTTTGTGGCCTGCCATATGTGATGCCACTCTACATCTTCTAATGTGATTTCCAAGTCACTTTCCCATTTGGAGGTGTAGGAAGGCATAGGAGAGAGTCCTGTGTTAAGCAGTTGGGCATAGAGGGTCGAGATCAGGCCTCTCCTATGTGGGTCATTATTGCAGGCTTGTTCAAAGGAGGATATGGAGAGGGAGAAGGAATCTCTGGGAGTCAGGGATGTGAAGAAACGTTTTATCTGGAGGTATCGGAAGATTTCGGAGGCCGAAAATATCAGATTCCCTGAGGGCCGGAAAAGGCTTTATGCCATTGGAAGTTATAAATTTATGGGCTCTGATAAGGTTTGTGGAGGACCAATTATGAAAGGAGGATAGGGAGGTCCAGGCCGGGTAGAATCAAGGGTTGCGTTTGCATCTAGGAGTGGAGTTAGTTAGGCAACACCTGGAGGGGGGGGGAAAGGAGGGGCAGGAAGAAAGGGTAATGAAGTACCCTATAGTATTCTACAAATGGTAGCAAATGCCAAAAACATAAGTAACAATATGGGTATATGGTGTCCCCGAGGCTAGTGCTATGTCACGAGCCTGGGGGACAGTGCCATGAAGAGATTCCAATGCGGAGTCCATGGTCTAGGAGGTGGGGTGCAGTGACTATCGCAAGGGTTCAAACGGCCCAACTAAAATTTCTTGGCAATCTGCAAGAGGGGTTGCTTCCATTGCTTCAGCCTGAGTGACTACCGTGACGGAGGTTCAAGTGAGATTTAGGAGGGAACTCATGTAACTGATTCGCAAATAAGTAATAAACTCACTTCGGAAATAACATGTGAATTATATTTTGAATAGGGGGTTATGAGCCCTTGGAGCCAAAAGAATGGTAGTTAGCGATTACCTATCAATAAGCATAGTGTGATTGTAGTGCGTAAGGATCAGATCACATATGATTTTCATAAACACGCTGTGTGGCGAAGTTCAAAGGTGTTTCGTTTACCAATGGGTAGACCCAGTGGGGGGGGGGGGAAATCGGTGTCCAACCGGTAAATAGTAGGATCTGCGGCCTGAAGGTGTCCGGCGGTGCGATCTCCATATCCATTGGAGTGGGTTCAGTCCACTGAGTCCAGCTGTTGTGGAACTGGGGAGTCAAATTGTCCCTGCTTGTGCGAGTTGGCTTGGTCCTGAGCTTGTGCAGAGTTTTATAACTTCTGGGGTGAGCAGGAGGGTGATTGGCGACAAGTAGAGCTTTCCTGTGGTGTACCTGGGGGCGAAAGGTGGAGTTCTTGTAGGGTAGCTTGGAGGTCTTCAGGAGATCTGCATGTGTAGTCACGGCTTTGGAATGAGAACCGGACAGCGAATGAAAAGCCCCACCTATAGGTAATAGTGTTGTTGCAGAATTTGGAGATGCGGTCTCAATGCTCTCCTTTTAGCGACGGTGAGCGGGAGAGGTCTTGAAAAAGCTGGTATGAGTGACCTTGGAAAACAAGTGTTTCTTTGATGCGGGCTGTGGTCAGAAGTTGTTCTTTTGTGCGAAAGAAGTGTAATTTCGCTATGATGTCCCGTGGCGGGCCTTCTGATTAGCGGGGAGTCAGGGCACGGTGAACTCTGTCCATCTCCAGCCATTCAATTGGAATGGCTGGGGCTAGCTCCTGGAAGAGGGCCATAACTGTGGACTGTACATCAAGTACTGATTCAGGGAGCAATACAAGGGCAATATAAGTGCTCCCCCTAGGTTGTACTTCAGTCCTCAGTGTGTGTAAGAAAAGTAATAAGCGCTTTATAGTGAAAGGTAAAGTCATTGATCTTCTTTCTTCAGCTAGCCTTATTATACTGCAGTATTCGTAATCCAGTGAGTAAGCAAATGTTAAGACAAGAGTGGTAGGTGAACTGTGAACTTGGTTGTGTGAAACACGTACAAACTTCTTCCTCTATGAAGGGTGCAACCATACACTCCATGTTATGTGGAAGGCAAACTTTGAGGCCTTGTTGGACATGCCTATAACAGTGAGGCCGCTCTGTAGAACTACAGGTCTCAGCAATCATCTGGACTAGTCTGCAAAGTGACAAAGTAATGTATAAATCTTGGGAAACAGCCCTCTCACCACACAGGGCCCAGATAATTGTGCTGCTCCGCTTCCGTGATCTCAGTCCCGCTCCAAGTTGGTTCCGTACACCGAACCTCTCCGTCAGATGACTGATGACTGTGCTGCTGAACTCCTTACACTATTCTGGATCCTCCAATCTGATCACGCACTGATTCAGCACACTGTGTTCGAGAGCTCTCTGGAGGCTTCAACTCTGCTCCACGCCAAGCAGGCCGTGGCTCTTCCAATCACACCCACACAGGTCTCTGCAGGCAGATCTCACATCCCGGGAAGAAGAGAGCGAACCCTGACCACACTGTCTTATTTCGCTACCCAGCATGCAGTTCTTTAACTTCGCTTTGTGGGTAGGTAAGTGAGCATTGTGGGTAGGTAGTTCCTTGACTGGTAATTTAAATACGAGTCACTTCCTTGTTCACTATATTTCCCACAATGCATTGGAGATGGCTATTGCAAAAGTCTTAACAATGATGCAAAGAAAGGACACTAGAGGAAGCCATTCTCTAACTTATAAACATCACACTACTCATGTGGTAAATTAGGTAACAAAAACACCTGCGCTACACACAAATAGAGCTAAACATCACCCCAAATCAGTGATGAGCTTGGGCATAACTGGACCAGGATCAGAATCCACATGTGCGACACCTGCCTGGATGCTGTCATCCATATGGGTCAAATCACCTGCGGATGCCTCTTGTATATGTGCAGCTGTGGGGTGGGGAATGCCCTGGTTGCACATTATTGGCTTGCACCGATGGCAGCTTTATGGCAGGCTTGTACAGTCCTAGTCTGAACATGCCTGAGGTGATCACAATTGTAACGTGTACGGTGACCCTTAGGGCCTGCTATTATGATAGACTATCACCAATAACCATGCAAACATGGACTTGAAAAGTTCCTGCTTTTGAAATGCTTTGGGCTCCCATTTGCAAAGCCAGGAATCTGCTTCAGGCACCCCGGCATTTAGTAAGCTCTTAGCATGCCACCAGAGAATGCCTAGTCTTCATTCCTTAGTCTATTTCCAGCTGTCACTTCTAGTGATTATTCAGGGTCGTCAGTAAATGAAGAAAGAAACAGCAGACATTTTTCTAAAAATATTTTCTGCCTTGGAAATTAAATTAAATTGGCTTTCCAGGCAAATCCAAATCAGTGCCAATTACTGTATAAAGGCAAAAAATTAAGTTCTATTTCATCTGTCACACTTATAGAGTACATGTCTATAAATTCTACTGCTTTTTTGGATTTAGCTTAATCATGTTAATTAGCTAATATGAGAACAATACGTTGCATATTGCAGATATCATTTGTGTGTTCTGCTCGTCAGGATTGTGTCTCAGGAAATCATATGAAGGTGTCATTTTTACATTTTAGCTCAGTGAGTAAACATGTCAATAAAAATGTGAAGCCAAAACGCATTCATGGAAAGGCTGATGACAGACATTACTGCTGCCGAATGAAAGCCGAGTCACATTTCTTGGGTACGAAAATCCTGATGTTAAAGGGGCTTTTTCTCAAAAAGTAACAAGGAGTGACCTGCCCTTCAGACAGCTATGCTGTTTGACGGAAAACTAAATATTCCTCTTCAGCATCGCCATCACTTGTTGGGCATCGTTGTCCATTATCAAAAGTATTTTGTCCTGATAAAACAAAGTACACATAGTACTTTTTCCCATTCTCTTAGGTGTCCTGTAATGCTAGCTGCGGTGTTGGAAAGGGCGCCCACCTTTAGCTCAAGGCCGCTCGACACCGTAGCTAGCAAATTGATGGCTGCTCTGTTAGTGAGCGCCAGCTCCGGCAAGAGGAATGCAGAGGGAGGTGAGGCATGTCAGGGTGCTTCCTTGTTCTAGGACACACTGTCTTACTCATCTAGTGTCACATGGGACTCAGAAAGATGGGACAAAGTACTATGTGTACTTTGTCTCATCGGAACCAGAATACTATTAAAAAAACAAGTGAAATTGCTTCTTTAGCATGTTCCAGACATGTACAAATCTCACAGAACTAGGAGCCAGCACTATGCAACCTACAATTGAATATATAGGTAGCTGAAGGATACATAGTTAAAGTGTTACTAAACCCACAACAGTAAAATCAGTCTGTATATGCAGTAAAGCATGCTTGTTATACTCACTGTAGAACCCAAGGGGTTAATCCTCTGCATTGTGTAAAAAGGCTGTTTGATCCTGTCTTCTCTGATTCTCTCCTTCCACAGTCCCCCATCTATCTGCTAATAGGAGAGACCCTTGGAGGCACTCTGCACATGCTCAGTTTTGTGTGTACTGCTAGAGAGTTTTTTTTTCCTTTTTGGACGAGTGCATGTGATCAGCACAGGGCCAATCAGCACTGAGGGTCAACCAAGTTTTAACCAGACGCTGATAGAAGTCACAAGACTGCTATACACTGCTGATGAGAAAAGGTATTTAGCAGTTATTTACAAAAATTTGCAGTTCTGTGTACTGTGGGAGACAAGATATAGTGAATGCAGGGTCCGAGGTTTAGTAACACTTTAAGCAACAGTTAAAGGGACACCCATAGTTCTCCATGGCACAACATAACAATATTAAAATTGTATAGTATGGGTTTGGGGGTTATTGCAGTTTTATACTTACCTAGGTGGTAGCAGCATCGGTCCGATGCTGCATCGGTCCCCCGGTGTCTCTGCACTGAGAACCGAGCCATCGAATATCACTGATGGTTTGGTTCTCTTGGTTCCCCAAGCAGAGAGCTGCTGCTTGTCAATCAGCAGCTCTCCTGCTGTGTTCCTCTGCACTCACTGGGAGGGGCCGGGAGCGGCCGCTGAGGCGGCTATCAGTCCAGGCCCCTAGCGGATCCAGACTCCCAGATTCGGGATGACGCGGTGCCTGGACTGATATTGGTGACGTCAGCAGAGAGCAGACTTCAGTCCACTCTCTGCTGAAAACTGGTCACATGAGTGCAAATCGAATTGCACTCCTGTGACCCATAGGAGAAGCCCAGCCAAACGAGCTCAGGCTGGACTTCTCCTTTATTGGTGTGCCAAGTAAAATTAATTTCAAGGGTTTAATGGCACATGTAGTACCCCATGACAAAACAGTTTAATAGTGGTATGTATTGATGGTGCCAGGCCTACAAGGGACTCAATTATAGTAATACGATTGTACACAGCAATGACTTCACAATAGCAAAAAAATGTCTATCCTGATAATGGGCCCCAAATGAGCAATTGAATAAAACATAAGGCAACAAACAGCTGTTACAATATTCAGGTAGCAAACTGACATTATTTACAATACACGCACATGTAATATGCGCCTCCTGCCTCCTCAGCTCTGTCTAGGGTCAGTAGTATCAGAAAAAATTGGTACATTTGAGTCTTTAGTTGACCAGTTTAGTTCTGACATGACTGTATTAGAACTTAGACCCTAGGCAGATCTGAGGAGGCTGGAGGAACCCACTACTAAGTCTACAGCTACAGCCAGCAAGATAATGATCTTCGTCATACTTACCATCACCACAGTAGTTAATTCTGAAAGAAGTACTCTGGCTTGGTCACCCATGGCTCACTAAATCTGTAGACTAGTGCAAGCTCAAAGATGTTCGCTTTTCTCTTGCCATGGAGCTGCATTGTAGCCTTGGGAATTTCTATCAAGCCATCAAGAACAAACCTCTGAAAATTAGCGCCACTAATGATTTGCCTGATTTATCGCTAATATGCTGGGTTGGTATCCAATATAATGCACACATTTTATTAGAGCGCTTCATCCTGGCAAAATAATCAGTTTCCAAGATTTTCTCAGCACATGGGGGACTTCAGGATCACCTGCCTTGTTTTTGTGTTTAACAACTGGGGGAGCACAAAACTTGCCCCCACTGGTTGGAAGCCTCAGCTTTATCACCCTCTGGTATTGTGTCTTACATAAACTCCATGTTAGATTCTGCCAACCCTCCTACCATAGGGTATCAGAACTAATGCAAGACAAGATAGGACTCCTAAGACTGGATTAAACTTTCTAAAAGTTTCTTTGGCCATACTTCCATTTTGGGTCACAGGAGTGCACTTTCATTTGCTCCTGTGACCCAGAATCATTCGACAGCAGGCTAAAGCCCGGTTTCAGCCATCATAGAGCCGCTTTTCTTTGGTACTTCCTAATGCTGCATGTATGTACATACACCAAGATGAAGGCCCACATTGGCCAATTAAGTGTAAAAGTTATATAGCTAAAAGTTTAGATTACTAAGAACTTGGCTTACCACCCTGGGATAGGTTAGGGCTGAGCAGCTCCCACATATTGGGGCATGGCTGGATCTGCCAGCGTTATAGCTCAAGTAGCCCAAGGCCTTCTACATTAAAGATAACTGAAATGCTTCCAGCTAGTCAACACCTTCTACTCAAGAACATCTGAACATATTCCGTGCCTGGCATATTATCTAGGAATCAGTGCACTATTGTAATCAGTGCTGAAATTATTGAGCAACAAATAAAGTTTTAATGGGAAAACTTTTATATCGTGGTGATAAAATCAATTAAGAGGAATAAACCAGCCTGCAGCATCAAATGCCATGCCGTGCCTGGATGATTTCCAGCAGGTGCAGCTTCTCAAACTCCCATCAGTACCAGGCTGGCAGCATCCTCCCTGCAGAACAGAAACACCCACACAAGAACCTGACTTCCCTCAACATTTTTCCTGTTTATCCAGATTCTCTGCAGGATCTGAATGTTTATTTGGGCTTAACTTCGCTGGGTTTCATTGCTAACATCTCAGTAATGTTACTAAAAGGATCAGTTAAAAAACATTGTTGCTTTTTTCCTTTATAATTTACAAGGACTGTCGAAAATATTCTTACGCTAAAGAATACATAGAAAAATGAACAGTTGAAAAAGTTATCATTTTTACATGTTTTTCGGGGAAGCCAGAGTTATAAGTGGCATGCTTTTTCAGTCTACTACAATATGAATAGACTCCCTCAGGAACTAGTTCTGGTCAGCTCAGTAGATTTGTTAAAAATGAAAGAAAAGGAAACCGCGCCACCTTGCGCTTGGCTGTACCACCAACAAGAAAAAAATCAATCTATAGATAAATAACGTGCCATACAATTCGATAATATTCTTATCCTTAAATGTGTGGATAAAGTGCTTCTGTGCTGTGCAATCAGAAATTATTGTTTATAATTATTAGATAAATAAATAAAGTGCTTCTGTGCTGTACCCGTACAAAATAAAGTGCTATACCCTACGGGAATATCTGGTTCACATGAATAGTGATTGTTAGAAAAATTTTTTATAGGTGTTGTACCCCCTACTTTTTTGACATCAAACCATATTTCTAAAATTAATCAAGCTTTTAAAGTTAAAAAACAACTAAACAATGCAAATCCACATAAGCCAATATGTATCAATGAGAATAAAAAATGAGAATAAAAAATGTTATAATTCCATTTTTTATTCTCATTTTTTATTCTCATTCATACATATTGGCTTATGTAGATTTGCATTGTTTAGTTGTTTTTTAACTTTAAAAGCTTGATTAATTTTAGAAATATGGTTTGATGTCAAAAAAGTAGGGGGTACAACACCTATAAAAATTTTTTCTAACAATCACTATTCATGTGAACCAGATATTCCCGTAGGGTATAGCACTTTATTTTGTACGGGTACAGCACAGAAGCACTTTATTTATTTATCTAATAATTATAAACAATAATTTCTGATTGCACAGCACAGAAGCACTTTATCCACACATTTAAGGATAAGAATATTATCGAATTGTATGGCACGTTATTTATCTATAGATTGATTTTTTTCTTATTGGTGGTACAGCCAAGCGCAAGGTGGCGCGGTTTCCTTTTCTTTCATTTTTCCATTCAAACGATCATTGATTGTTTTTTGTTGAAACTGCTAGCATACCAAAATAGAACTATCAAAAATACCCCGAGCACTTAAATAGAAATACCTGCCGAAAAAGAATTAGTAGCGCCGGTACCCCATTATTCTCCAGTAGATTTGTTAGATGCATTCCTAAATGCTCAAACTATAATTGGATATTAATATTTACAGGTAATAATGTCAGATTGTTGATCCAGGAAATATAAGATTGCCTTCTGAGATTTGGAAGAAATTTCCTTTTCCCCTATGTTTTTTTTTGCCTTCCTCTAGATCAGGGGTCTCCAAACTTTCTAAAAAAAAGGTCCAGCTTACTGTCCTTCAGACTTTAGAGAGGCTAGACTGTGGTTGGCTGGAGTGGAACTTTTCCAGGCATCAGTGGGGGTAAATATCGCCACATTTGGTACTAGGGGTAGAAATAGTGCCCCATAGTTGGCATCATTGGGTGAAATAATTTCCCATAGTTTGTGTCATTGGGAGAAATGGTGCCCCACTGTTGACGTTAGTTGGCAGAATAGCGTCTTGTATCAGTGGGTAGAATGGTGTCCCAAGGGCCAAATAAAGGCAAGCAAAGGGCCGCAAGTTTGGAGACCACTGCTCTAGATCAACTGTGGGTATAGGATTCTACAGAACTGTGCAAAAATTTTAGGCAGGTGTGAAGAAATGCTGTAAAGTAAGAATGTGTTCAAAAATATAGATTTGTTTTTTATCCAGTTACAAAATACAGACTGAGCAAACAGAAAAAATAAATAAATAAAATCAATATTTGGTGTGGCTTCAAACCAGAATCAATTCTTCTAGGTACAGCAGTGGCGGCAAACAAACCCTCCACCAAGCCCCCCCCCCCTGCCCGGCAGCCAGCACTTACCCGAGCCCGCCCTGGACTTACCTCAGCCAGTCCTGCAGTTACCCCATCCAGGTGGCGAGCGGCTTTCCCAGCTTTTCCTCCTGGTTAATCCTGTTGCTTCTCCCCCACTGCCAATCCGGTCTTAGGACCGG
Organism: Lithobates sylvaticus; assembly: GCA_028564925.1. NCBI lineage: Eukaryota > Metazoa > Chordata > Amphibia > Anura > Ranidae > Lithobates > Lithobates sylvaticus. Next base: position 84,986,540 of record CM053026.1, read on the forward strand.
CTTCTTGTCCTGATTAGCCCGGGAGGAGAAGCAGTAAGACAATAGCGAATGTTTATTCGCTAATGTCACAAGTGGGTGGGCTCGGGGCACAGTGCTGAGCCCCAAGCCCACCCTTTTTTAGTCCGGCTCGAATCATGTGCGTCAAAAAAAAAAAAAAAATCCTTATAGAAATCCTTGTGTCCGGTGTCCCGCATGGAGATTAGGGGCCAGGCGCATGGAGATTAGGGGGGTGGCGGCCCTGCACCCCTTATGGAGTGACCTCTGCTGAGGTACACAGTGTTTGTGCGCAGTTTGAGTGAACTCGGCAGGTAGGTTGTTCCAAACCTCTTGGAGAACTTATCACAGATCTTCTGTGGATGTAGGGTTCCTCAGATCCTTCTGTCTCTTCATGTAATCCCAGACAGACTCGAAGATGTTGAGATCAAGGCTCTGTGGGGGCCAAACCATCACTTCCAGGATTTCTTGTTCTTCTTTACACTGAAGATAGTTCTTAATATTAGCTGTATGTTTTGGGATGTTGTCCTGGTGCAGAATAAGAATGGGGCCAATCACACGCCTACCTGATAGTAAGGCATTATGGATAAGTATCCGGTTGTATCCTCAATACCAAGAAATACAGGCAAAGTACGGCTGCTCAACTAAGCTTAAGTTCATTCCTTACCATTAATTGGTTCCCCAAAACAAACAGGCAGTTCTTGTACTTATTGTTTTGGCAGCTTTTTCACCCAGCAGCATGCTACCAAAGCAGAGAATGAAAAAGAAGGAAACATCAGTCAGTTCACATATAAAAAAAGCCTGTGGACAGCTGAGACTAAAGGCCTGGTTCACACTACTATGACTTTTGATGCATCCTTAGTCGCACAGATTGGAAGATAAAGGAAATCTCATTGTTTTCAATGGTGCCAGTTCTAATTAATGAGACGTAGCAAGGTGCAATTTTGGAAAGGGTTCCTGCACTAATCTTGTGTGCTTTACAGTGTGATTTGGCCCCCATAGAATATGCAAAGTCACATCAAAGTTTTTAGGCACTTTGGTTGCATCCAGCAGCAATCACCGCAGGTAATAGCTGTGGTCCCACCTAGCCGCTCACAGCCACCGGAATCAGAAGACTGCTGTTGCAATTCGTAATGGCCTAAATCACAGTTGTGAATGTAGCCTAATAGCTCTCAATGAAACAGTTGGTAAAAGGAATATTTTTTCCTTTGAATACTGTTCCAGTGACAACACATTTGAACTTGGTTCTGGTGACAACAGGGTCCTCCTTCTGCAGTGGGGAGATGGGTTTTTCCTTACGTAAATATATAGGCACACTGCTCAGTTCAGAAGTACTGGGAGCTCAAGCTGTGTTATGCAACAGTGGACCCAGGAAGAGCCTAAGTTCACAGGAAACGGGGTTCAAGGACACTGTTGGCTATTCAACCTGGAAGACTTATGCCGAGTGCACACGGTTGGAATTCTCGTCGGAAAAAGCTCTGATGGTTTTCCCGTCGGAATTCCAATGGTATTTCGCTCAAACTGTCTTGCCTACACAGTCACACCAAATTCCGATGGTCTGTAACACAGCGGCATAAAACACGTTTGACAGCACTATAAAAAGGGAAGTTTAATGCTTCCGAGCATGCGTCAAATTGTTTCCCAGCATGCGTCGGAATTTTGCGTGTCGGAATTACATACACACGATCGGAAAATCCGATAGAAAGGTTTTCCGTCGGAAAAATTGAGAACAGGTTCTCAATCCAAAGTCCGTCAGAAATTCCGAAAGAAAAAAACCGTTGGGCATACACACGGTCGGAAAATCTGTTGAAAAGCTCCCATCGGACTGTTTCCATCGGAAATTCCGACCGTGTGTACGCGGCATTAGGACATTTTTTTTTTTTTTTTTTTTTTGTATTGCAAAGAGTGCAGTGGGATAGCTACAGGTAAAACATGTATTTTAGTATTGCTGCAAAAAGGGACATAGTAATAAGGACAGATATTTCTTTAAACGGACATCCAGATCCAGTAAAACAAATGTATTTCTAGGTTTAAGGCATAACTGTTGGTTTTTATTGTTAATGTCCATGAAGGTATACAACCAACACTAATAGAAAATCCTTACAATAACAACCAGCATTAGATAGGCTGTCACTTTTTCAAATGTGCATTGTTCCACAATAAAATTTAAAAACGTAAATATAAAAAAAAAAAAAAAAAAAAAAAAAAAAGGTAGACCTTTTATTAGTCACCCAAAGAAAATCTGGATCAAAGCGATTACATTCTAAGAATGAGGAGTTTGGATATTGAACTGAAGGAGAATTATGGAGATCACAGCCCAGAGTGGAGGCATTAAAGGGCTTAATACAGAATGTGTTCCTAATTCCCCACTTCAAAAAGGTATAACACTGGAGTCAATATGACCAAAGTGAAACAATAGCCGACAATGTACGTACTTAAGAGTTGGCTCCCTTCTGCCATCTACAAGATTATCAAGAGATGTTGGCATAAACAGGGATTTTTTTTAATAAAAAAATATTTATAAAAAAAGTAAATTATAGTGTAGGCAAGTCATAACGAAGAGCATTTATATAAAGTACAATATCTATACATCCATGTAACAAAAACCCAGGAATATATTTGGAAGGTACAAGCTAGTTCCAGAAAGGGGGAAGTGTGGGCTCTATAGTAATACACACTATGCAGCTCAATGTAGGATCTGCATTGTTCCCATTTTCATTTGTTGTAGGGTAAGGGTGTAAAAAAAAGTTGGTAGGTATAGTTGGATACAGTAGGGGGTGAAATGATAAGGCTGGGGAAGGGGTGGTGGAATGGGAGGTGGGGAGTGGCAGTTTAAGGGGAAGTTGGGACGGGAGATTGGTTGGGGGTCTTTCTACAGTTGCCCAAGACTACTACTCTTTTTTGGAAAGAAATAGCATCAAACAGGCCACTATAGTAGTGAAAGAGGACTTGTGAGGAAGAGAGGAGAGATTTATCTTCTTTGGAGTAGGTGAAATTTTTCCAATAAAAACACATTTTCTACTATACATCCTGGCCAGCTCCCCATGCAAAATACCCAAGTCTATTTTCAAACGTATAGACACAATCTGTAAAAGTTCCTGTGGAATGGCAGATCCCCCAGAGTGGCGCTTGAGACACTAAGATTACCGACACACCTGGCAGGATTGGCATTCCCAAACTTCTTTCTATATTACCTAGCATCTCAACTGGTGCATATCCATGACTGGCTACACCCGAGCAAATGCATGTAATACCACTGAGGGGGCCATTGCGTCCTCCATGGAAACCCTTCACAATATTGTTTATAGGGGCAAAGTGCCACCCCGTCACCTCTATGCTGGCCACATGCCTTTCATTGTTCAAATACATCACCACCAAAATAACACGGCACACATGGTCAGTATCCCCGAATAACCCTCTATGGTTCAACCCCACCTTGCAGGAACTTTACTCTTTACCTGACCCTAAACATTGGTACTCCAAATGGATTAAATACCTTTGTCTCCTATACACTGCACAAGGCTATAAATCCTTTCATCAGCTCAGACTTGACTTTGACTTGCCGCACTCATACCTGTTTTACTATCAGCTCAGACATGCTATCAGAGCACAGTTTGGCTCCTTAGACGACCCAACTAACCCAAGTCTCCCAAATGCACAAGCCTAGTATTTGATGCTGTATACCTATGATTACCCAAGTTTTGTTTTTGTTAAGCATATTGTTTTTTTTTTTTTTTTTGGTTCGTCCGTTTGTCATAAAACTAATAAAAATATCTTTAAAAAAAAAAAAAAACAAGTTTTCCTGAACTTTTCTCCTTAATGTTTTAATGTAGAGGATAGGTCTTCCATGGTGTATAGTTACTGGACTTTGAGTTTATGCGCCATGCTGAAAGAATATACTATATGTGCTTTTTGTCATTCTTGAATTAGGGAATTTACAGAAGCATACCTATTCATGTGGTATCTGTAGCTATGCATCTCCACCTACAATGACTTCACCTACAATATCAATATTAAAAATCAGCATCAACTAAATTTAATCGAAAAAAATAAATACATTTTATATATATATATATATATATATATATAATCAAATAATAATGGGCATGTATACAGATTTGTAAATGAAAAAAATCAGATAAAGCAAAAACGTAATATCCGTAAAAAAAAACAACCACCCTTATATTAACATATTTTTTTTATCCTTCAGAAAATGCGTCACATGGAAGCTAAAATGGCACCTTATATATTTATATTAAACAGTCAAACTGTATGAAATTTACTCCAAGAAATAGTTTGAGGGCAAAATAAAGCCAGACTCCGCAACAAACATAATTAACTATTCCACGTCCTCATGCAATCCTCGATTGACAAAATTTCCCCTAGGGCAATAAATATATCAAGGTCAAGCCGGGTGATTCTTTATGTATGTCATATTAAAAATGTGTATTGCCAGTTGGGTTTGACAAATTAAAAAGGATATTAAATATGTTTTAATAATTTATTTAATACCCAAGGTTAAATTTAGCATTTCTGCTTAGTGCGTTACAATTTTATTTATTTCTCAGTTGGCTGATTTTTTTATTTATTTTTTTGTGAATGTATTTTCCTGGTTTACGAATGCATGGAGAAAGACAGATCATTTATGTAGAAAAAAATAAATTTAAGGCATACTACAATAGGGTCTCTTGTGTAAATCAATATGTATTTAATTTTTTTTATTTTTGTAATAGCATATAAAAGATTACAATTACTTTTACTGTCTTATATATTTAAAAGTAAGCTAATAAGATCATGTCTTTTTACCCATAGCGACCAATCAAGTATTCTGAATGCAGAGGGGGAAAGAAGTAGTTTTCTTGATACCATACTTCTCAAACGTAAGCCCTCTAGCATCTTAAGACAACTGAATGAATGAATAATTTGTATAGCGCTACAATGCGAACTGAATCGCCTCAAGGCACTGTATTCGTGCTTTGTTGTCAAGCCTCTTAGAAGAGGTAGGTCTTGAGTTTTTTCCTAAAGGCCGGATGGTTTTCTTCCATGCGGATGTTGGTCGGTAGAGCATTCCATAGCTGAGGTCCTTGGACAGCGAATCTCCATTCTCCCTTTGATTTGTAGCGGGATTTGGGAATGATGAGGAGGTTTTGGTTAGATGATCGAAGACTGCGATTCGGTGTATAGTGTTTTATTTTCTCGCAAAGGTATTGTGGAGCGACTCCATGTGTGCATTTGTGGGTGAGGCAGAGGGTCTTGAATGTAATCCGATTCTTTACGGTTAGCCAATGTAGGCTCCTCAGGGAAGGGGAGATGGATTCCCAGGGTTTTTTTCCTGTTATCAGCCTTGCCGCCGTGTTTTGGATGAGTTGTAAGCGCGCAAGTTGATATTGGGGTAATCCCATGTAAAGGGAGTTTGCGTAGTCAAGTTGTGAATTAATGACTGTTCCAACTACCACTGCTTGTCCTCCTTTGGAATGAAGGGGATGAGTCTGCGTAGCAGGCGGAGCAGATGGTGAGAACCACTGACTACTGCTCCTATTTGTGCATCCATTGACATTTCTGAGTCAAAAACGACTCAGAGACTCTTGGCCTTGGTTCTTGGGGGGATGGTCTGTCCAAAGATGGTGGGTGGTGACCAAGGGATCTTGGTCCGGGAATTTTGATTTGCGTGCAGGATAAGCTCTGTTTTTGATTCGTTGAGTTTGAGTTTAATCTTATTAAATTGCATGCGTTAGGATTTTGATTTCATCTCATTAAGCGTAAAGACCAATGATGTACAAGAACTTTCAGTAACCAGTCAGAAATTTGATTTTATTAATTTAAAGTTGTTACAGCTGCTCACGTTCTCTAGTAGGTAGTGCTCATAGATTGTCTTATCCCTGTCTAGCGTATCTAGAGCCAAACTCCCCCCCCCCCCCCCATTTTGAATAGAGTAGAAAGAGGCTAAAACTGTTGTATTTTTGCCATCTGTGTCTCATTATATAGATGTCTCTTTACTTCTGGTTTGTGAGGGATATCCCCACAGTTGGCATCAGAATAAGATTTCCCCTCTACTCCATTTCTGGTGGCAACATTTTTTTTGGATATACCTTTATTTTCATTCCTGTTGACACTCATGGATCAGGAAAATTAAGAGACAGAATATCCCTAAAGGGGACACAAACCACAATAAAAACCTGATACTGTGTTGAAGATGAGGAACTCTGGACTATTAGGAGAGTTGTAGGATGCACTCGGTAGTTTGTGAAGGTTTGTAGGCAGCCCTCTGGTCCTAAGGACCCTTTGGGATGGTCCTACGATAAAACGTGTGTGGGGGACACCTCTGCTGGTAAGTCTAAAGTTCTAAAACACTATACACTGTGTGAGTTAACTAATCTGTCATTATCAGTCTCTTATTTATTGCATTTTGTAACCTAAAGAAGGGGGTCATCCTGTACGGAATCAGATTATTCTGTTATCAATTATAACAAACGTGCAAGCTTTTCTATGAAAGATTTATATTTTACCTCTCAATCTTAAAGTGGAGTTCCACCCGCCCCTTTAAAAATTAAAAGTCAGTAGCTACACATACTGTAGCTGCTGACTTTTGACATTAGGACACTTACCTGTCCTGGAGTCCAGCAATGTCGGCACCGCAGCCAATGTTTACATCGGCTGGTCGGGTGCCGCCATTGCTGGTATGGGAACCTGGCAGTGTAGCCTTTCGGCTTCAAGGCCGGGTCCCTACTGCGCATGTGCAAAGCACGCTGCACTCCCTCACTGGCCTGGCAGAAGGGGAGGGAGGAGGGGGCGAGCTGCTGACGTACTTTGCCGTGGCTGAGTCTTTTGGGTGGAACTCCATTTTAACTTCTGTCTGAGAATGTAGATGGGACCTACAAATTAGAAGTAATTCTACCTCTAGTTCAGCCACTTGAAGATTGACACAGTACCTTCTATGCCAACTAGTGTGCATAACACATTTACATATCTCAAATCCTTCAACATTATCCACTCCATAATGTTAAAAAAAACTCTGATCGTGAACTTCTCTAAACATTAGCAAGTTGACTTGCGGAAGAGATAACAGGCAAAGCTTTCAAAATACAACAAAATTAGTCCACAATATGACCCTTGTACGCATTTAGAAGGAATAAAGCTTTTAGTTTCAGGGATCGGAAGTGGACCTGGTGTTACTTATTATTCGCTCTGTACACCTACCAACTTATGTTACGATGAGCTTCATTGCCTCTGTCATTTTACGTTTAACATATCTGTTATGTTTGTCCTTGTGAACTCAATTTAACGAGGAAAGTGGACCTGGATTCAAGAAAGTAAAGACTTTTAACACTCTTATAAACATGACCCTAATACTAAAAGGGCTTATTCAGATGATTTATACATCTATACTTGAGAAATGGACACTTCCCACACATTCATAAATGACTAAATGGGAAAATGATATTGGTACACCCATATAAGAAAAAGATTGGTGTTGTGCCTGGCACACCACAGCCCATTGTTCCGTCAATACTGCTATAATTGAATCCAATTATAAGGTGGTATATGGTTCCCCAACGTTTAGCTAAAATAAAACCTACAATCTCTGATAAATGTTTTTGGGGCAGTTCAAATGTTGGTACCTTCCTTCATATATGGTGGGAATGTCCCAAAATCAAGCAGTTTTGTACAGACATATATCGAATGTGCTATACCCTTTCTGGAAAAAGGCTAAGCAAAAATCGAAAAGAGGCTTTACTAAATCTCAACCCAAAAAGGGAATCACCAATAATCAATTTCACTTTCTAACTTTTTTATTCACTAACAAACAAACTTTAGCAAAAGCCTGGTGGCCCTTCTTACCAAACTCTACATCGGATAGAAACAAAATGATGTGGTATATGTCTAATGAAAAACATGCTGCAATCCTCTGTGACAAATATGAAAAAATATGGTCCCCTTGTATTTCCTCTTTTCTTCCTCCAAACTTTGACAGATCCCTCTTACGCTTATGAAATACCTATTATTTTTTTTTTAGGTGACCCATATTAGTGATCCTTATCTTCATATTTATCTACTGCTCCTTCTTCCCATTCCTTTACATATCATTTATACCTCATTGTTCCGATTAATTTCTCCTTTATTCCATCTACAAATTTCAGTGTAGTACTTACAATAGTCATTATTCATATGTATATCATCATATCTTCATGTATTTTGTAATTTGCATTTTCTTTCCCCTAAATTCTTAAATTAATAAAAATGTATTTCTGAAAAAAAAAAAAAGTAAAAAGTACCCTGAAAACAGGACCTATTATTTTGAATTCCTCCTGAACAGCAGCAGTGAATCTCCTTTTCTTTGACCATAGCGTTTTTTTAACTGCAAAGTGAGATCATCTAGGGCGCCGCTGACTGACTGTCATGATATTCAGAGTGAGATTTAGCATGGCCACTACTGTGCTGCCCACTGTTCTCCTTGCTGGAGAGGAAGCTACCCTTTAAAGAGGAGTGCCCACTAAAAAAAAAAAAAAAATTGAAAAGAGATATATATATAGAGATAGAGAGATTATATATATATATTGTGACAGAACCCACTGTCACTGTGTGTTTTGGAAGGGGCTCTGCGTTGGCCTCCTACCCACAGACTATGGCCCAGAATGGACTTGGGAGAGACTTGGGGACAAAGTGCCATTGAGATAATGCAATGTAATGCTGCATCCCTTCTCCCCCACCCCCCCCCCCCTCTTGTTGCTGTGTTAATTGTGTTGGGTCATGGCATGTAGACGAAAGGTCTGGACTGGAGACATCTCCCAGCAGGGGATCTGTTAGGAGGGGCTGCCTGCTTATCATAATCCCTTTATGTGTTTCAACTGTAGTTGTTTGAATACACAAGTGTTGAGTTTCCATTGGTTCTTCCTTGTCCCCTACCCCCTCTATGACAAGGCTGAGGGGGTGTCCCCAACTGTGTTTAAAAGTGTATGTTTGAAACTTAATAAACAGTTTATGCTCTGGATGTTTAACCCTCAACACCTGTGTGGCTTGTCTCGTGATTGAGGGGTTAAGGGCTGGTTATGGCGAATCTGCAGGCTGCGGGTGCATTTGGAGGACAGGAGACACAGGTCTGGCGGAGATTCTCAGAAGAGGCATCAGAGATCCGTCACAGTGGTGGCAGCAGTGGGATGTCTCCTGCAGTCCAGGACATCCAAATCACCACCGGGATGCAAGATCCGGGCAGCCATCGAGAAGCAATACGGGGACCAGCCAGCATGAGAGCGGAGTTCGGGAGGAGGCTGCAAGGCATGCGGAAGCAACATCGGGGACCAGCGACAGAGCACACCATGCTCGGCTGGGAGGATGTGATCCGCCGGCAACTCTGGCAAGAGATGCTAAGCCACGAGCGGCACCATCAGGGGAAGATCCTTCCCTCCTCTACAGAGATGTACTGGACGCAGTACCGTGCACGAGAGGTGTTTCTGAGGGAACAACCGCGAGATGATTGGAAGACGGAGCTCGGAAGATTGGTCCGGGAGGAGATGAGGCTGGACGCCAGCTACAGAGCCCTCCGGTGGTTTGCGGCTCAACTGTGGCCAGGTACAGCAGATGGCAGCCCGACAGAAGGCGTTGGCTACGGCAGCGTGGGGCTGCTCCATAAAAAAATGTATGGAGACCCAGACTTTGGGAGCATCGAGGAGTGGCGGCTGGAAGACATCCTGGACTTCCGAGATGAGGTGCTGGACCTCCCAGAAGAGGCATGTGACCTGGAGGAATTGGAGTTCCTGGTTGAGCAGGAATGGAAGCTCGAGATTGCCTACAAGCGGCTGTTTGACGGTGATCAGCAGCCCGGCATGGCTCACGTTGCCTGGGACTGCCTGGGAGAAAAAGCGGACAGTCGCGAAGATGCAGAGCAAATGGGGCCAGGGGTACCCCTACGTTTTCCCGTTCTAACCACAATGGAAGAAGCGGCGATGATACAGAGGGCACTGCGAGTGCTTGAATGCCGGAAGGCATCGGAGGTTCCCCAGGCAGCGAGACAAGCTAATGGCATAAAAGTCTCAGAAGGGGGAGTTGAGACGGGCGCTGGAAGGCTGGTAGATGGGGACCAGCAGCAAGTCCAGAGTATCGCATCCGGTGTCCCAGCAGAAGCGCTGGCTACAGGGCAGAGTGCCGCTGGCCTCTGCCCACTCTCACAGTTAGATCCAGGGAGTCTGGGACATGACCTCAGTAAGCTGTTTCCCCAGCAGAAGATATCCCCACCGGGAGTGGAGAAAGCCATTCTCCCTCCCCAGCAATTAGACACTACCCCAGTGTTTATATCCCCAGCAGAAGCGCTGGCGACGGAGCAGAGTGCCGGTGGCCTCTGCCCACCCTCAGAATTGGATCCGGAGAGTCCGAGAGATGATCTTCGGGAGCTGTTTCCCCAGCAGCGGAAATCCCCACCGGGAGTGGAGAAAGCCATTCTACTTCCCCAGCACTTGGACACTACCCCAGTGTTTATCCCCCCCAGCAGAAGCGCTGGCTATGGGGCAGAGTGCCGCTGGCCCCTGCCCAGCCCTCAGTATGTTTTTGGAGGGTTTGGGAGATGGCCCCTGTCAAAAGTTGCCCCAGCAGCTGGTCACAGAACTGGGAGGGGAAAAAACCCTTCCCCCTCTTCAGCGGCTGAATATCTTTGCATATGTCCCCCCAGCAGAAGCGCTGGCTACGGGGCAGAGCGCTGTTGGTCTCTGCCCAGCATCAGAAAAAGAGATGGAGAGTCTGGGAGATAGTCCCTGCAAGATACCTCCCCAGCGGCTGGTAACTACACCAGGAGAAGAGCAAGTTCCTTTTCTTCCCCAAAGGCCTAGCACTACCAGCCTACACTCCCTACCAGCTGAAGCGCTGGCATCGGGGCAGAGGATTGTTCAGCTCCCCCCAATACATGCAACCAGGCCCCGGATCACGGGAGTGCGGACAGGCAGTCCTGCTCTAAAGCGGCTGTTTTTATTCACAGGAGACCATATGTGCGGTTTTGCTCCCCAGCGCCAGAGTCGTACTGTTTCTTTTTCTGTTTGCCTGGGGTGGGAATTTGTGACTAACGCAGGTCCAGACCAGTTGAGGGTCAAGGACCTGGTTAGTCTGTTTTTAAAAGGGGAGAAATGTGACAGAACCCACTGTCACTGTGTGTTTTGGAAGGGGCTCTGCGTTGGCCTCCTACCCACAGACTATGGCCCAGAATGGACTTGGGAGAGACTTGGGGACAAAGTGCCATTGAGATAATGCAATGTAATGCTGCATCCCTTCTCCCCCACCCCCCCCCCCCCCCCCCCCCCCCCCCCCTTGTTGCTGTGTTAATTGTGTTGGGTCATGGCATGTAGACGAAAGGTCTGGACTGGAGACATCTCCCAGCAGGGGATCTGTTAGGAGGGGCTGCCTGCTTATCATAATCCCTTTATGTGTTTCAACTGTAGTTGTTTGAATACACAAGTGTTGAGTTTCCATTGGTTCTTCCTTGTCCCCTACCCCCTCTATGACAAGGCTGAGGGGGTGTCCCCAACTGTGTTTAAAAGTGTATGTTTGAAACTTAATAAACAGTTTATGCTCTGGATGTTTAACCCTCAACACCTGTGTGGCTTGTCTCGTGATTGAGGGGTTAAGGGCTGGTTATGGCGAATCTGCAGGCTGCGGGTGCATTTGGAGGACAGGAGACACAGGTCTGGCGGAGATTCTCAGAAGAGGCATCAGAGATCCGTCACATATACATATATATATAATTACTGCAGCTGCTGACTTTTCGGACACTTACCTGTTCCAGGGTCCAGCGATGCGGGGGAACAAAGCCCCCCCTCGTTCCCCGCTCCGCTCGCAGCGCCGGCATTCTTACTGTGGGCACCCGGCTGTGGCTTCACAGCCGGGCACCCACTGCGCATGCGCGAGCGGCGCCGCTCGCAGTGATACGCCGCGCAGTCATCTGGGACACGTGACAGGTCCCAGATGACTATGCGGCGCCGAGGGGAAGTGATGTCAGTGCCCGGGCACTGAAGGAGGCAGACTACGAGGGACCCCCTAGCAACAGGCATTTAGAGGTGAGTAAAAAAATTTTTTTTTTTCCAATTTTTTTTTTTTTTTTTTAGGAAACACCACTTTAAGTAAATGAAGTGCAGGAATCTCTCTGCTTCATTCATTCTTTGGATCTACTTCTTCCATCTTTACTGCTTCTGGAACATTACTCCAACCAATTATCAGGGGAACCGCTATAACATGAGAAAGCACTCTACCAAGATGGCCACCTCCACATAGAGACACAGGGCTCAATTCACAAAGTGGTATTTTCCTCTTTAAAATCTGAGGTAAAATACTACATAGCCAAATTCAAATCCAAAATAAGGCATGAGATATTTAATTAAAATGTGAGGCATTCATGTCATGAAAATTCAGTATCTTATTTCATTACGTGATATTTAGTGGAATGAATACAGTGAAAGATTAGAACCCGTCAGTTTTCATTGCTAATAAAGAGGTAAAATGGCTTAAAACCATAGAAATATGCCAACTCGCTAAGTTAGGCTGCTTTCACACTGATTTCAATGGGAAGGAGCGGTATAGGAGCGGTGAATACACCGCTCCTTCACCGCTCCAAAGATGCTGCTAGCAGGACTTTTTTTTACCGTCCTGCTAGCGCACCGCTCCAGTGTGAAAGCCCGCCGGCTTTCACACTGGAGTGAATGGGGCCGGTTTTTTCAGGCGGTGTACAGGCGCTATTTTTAGCGCTGTACCGCCTGAAAACCGCCCCAGTGTGAAAGCAGCCTTAGTGTGGTCCCTGCAGCATATGTAAGGGAAAGCTGCTTTCACAGGACACACGTGGTGTATCAAGATCAAGTAAATAAAAAAAATAATATTTATACATTTCAAATATTTCATGAAAATAGAAGAAAACATCACACACAGAATATATAAATACCCTTCTTTAACCACTTCCCACCCAGTCAATGTATATAAACGGCCGGGTGGGCGCTCTCTCCTGAGTGGACAATCAGGAACGTCCCTCAGAAGGAGGGGGATCGCGATCCCGATGCGCTCGTGTTACCCGGACATGGTGCATCTCTGATCGGCAGGAGGGCTCTGTGATTGGCCCTCCTGATCACATGATGGCCGTGTCCAATCACAGCCTTCATGTGATGTAAACACAGAGCCGGTTGCTAGGCAATCGGCTCTCTTCTCCTCACACAGATGTTGACGGTGCGGAGAGGGGAGCGGATCGCTGCAGCTGGCTGGTGATAAGTGAGTATGAGCTTTTTTTTACAGCTTTTTACTCACTGATCACCAACCTAATGTCCCCACATAGTAATGTAAAAAACACAATGTAAACACATGTCCCTAAAACACCACACAGTGTAAACACACATCACCACACAGTGTACCCCAAAAGCACATCCCCAAAACACATGTCCCCCACATATGTCCCACTAAAATCACATGTCCCAATGATTATCTGCACACATACTGTATGTCTGTGATCACCTGCACACATCTGTACATGATCATTTGCGTACATATGTCCGTGATCACACAAACCAATTATTATACACATTTTTTTTTTTTTAACCAAAAACATGTAGCAGAATACATTTTGGCTTAAATTTATGACAAAATTCGATTTTATTGGATTTCTTTAAAAATAGAAAGAAGAAAATAGTTTTTTTTCCAAATTTCAACTCTTTTTTCACTTGTATCGCAAAAAATAAAAAAACAGAGTCATGAATAAATGCCACCAAAAGAAAGATCTATTTGTGCGAACAAAATGATAAAAAAATTCATTTGGGTACAGCGTAGCATGACCGCGCAATTGTTATTGAAAGTGCGAGAGTGCTGAAAAATGGTCTGGGAAGGAAGTGCTGAAAGTGCCCTGTATTGAGGTGGTTAACCAATAAAAAATAAAAAAAGTCATCATTGGGGAGATTTCCCTTCACCTTCTGTCCCATAACCAAGACAGAAGTGAGAAGAAATCCCTACAAATTAAACAAAACCCTTTGGGCCCCCAAGGTCACCAGAACTAGTGTCCCCATTTGGAAGATTTCCCCTCTATTACTTTTCTGGGGACAACCCAAAATGTGGGATTTTCTTTCACTTTCAATGATAATGCTAAACCGTACAAATAGAGAGGGTGAATCTCCCTAACAGGGGCACAGAAAACAATGAAAACGTATAGGGGCTCGAATCCCTCTCCACTTTGTCCAAAACTAAAAAAAAAATTGTTGTCTTTATTTATACTTAAAGTGAATCAACCACAAATTTTGTTTTTTTCATATTTAAGTTTCTATACATTACCGTTGAGAAACTGAGCCAAAAAAGGTAGAGACCCCTCCAAATTGGTTATTTTTACATTCCTTAAATACCTCATGCCTGGACCACTACTTATTTAACTCATGCATGCATTTCCTTTAGTGAATTGACTTTAATTCCGTTTTATGAGTTATTTATCAAGTGTTTTTGCTTTTTGAGGTAAATACCTCATAAGGTGATAGTGAACTGACATTTTCAGCATCGCATTAGAGGATTGGAAAACATGTCTCACGTGATTCAATTATCTCATGTGATATTCTTTGGTGAATTAAGCCCACCGTGTTAAACAAGTCATGGTTGTAACAAGTCAGTAATAGGTGAAGCAATATGGGTGACTAGGACTTTGCCCTCTGCTTACCTTTTTAGATCAGAGCTATTACAATTCAGAACCTCTAAATAGTATTAGCGTAGGCCAGTAGCAGCTGGTGTTTTTTTGGGGGGGAAAACAACCCCCCAGGCAACCGGTGGAGCAGCACTAGCACAACTGCCACACACTACCGTGGCACGGCACTAACACTCCAGGTAAACCCCCCACCACCCGCTGTCCTTACCCTGGATGCGGGCGGTGAGAGCAGCGGTCGGAGCTGTAGTGGCTATCTTCCAGCCCTGTCCTTAAGCGCGGTGGGCTTGGGGAAAGCTGCTCCGGTGTCCTCTCCGCTCTTCTCTCCGGTGTGTCTCCTCTCTGCTCTTCCCGGCGCTAGGCATCCAATAGGATCTCCTGACGTTTTGGCCAATCAGGAAACGGGTTTCATATCCGCTTCCGGATTGACCAGAAGGATCAGTGTTGCAACAGCGAATCTTCATTCGCTGTTGCAACACACTTGGGTCGGCTCCGGTCGCAATGCTCTGCAACCCAAGCCCACCCTATTGTGAAGCCTATTAGAGCCTCTGTAATTCATGTGCCCGGTGCCCTGAAAGGCACCGGACACATGAATAGGGGGCAGCCATGAATCTATCCACTACATATAGGTTGTGGCGAGGAGAGAGGGGGCAGAGCCCAGCGCCCCCAACGGATGGGCTTAATAACCTTGGGAGGGAATTCATAGCTACCTTTTAAAAAAACCTATATGACTTATACTTTAAAAAAAAATCTCTCTCCTACACAGTATACCCAATGCATCAAAATGCTTTGATGGAAGAAAAAAAAAAAAAACTGTAAATAATGAGGCATGCTTCAACTCTATAAATTCATATAAACAATCATCCTCACTGCAATCCACTGCCTTCTGTTTAGGTTTGGAGATGATCCCAATGGTAATTATTGCTGACACATCATTGTTAGCACAGTCCCTAAGTACCAACAGTAATGAGTGGTGCTATGTGACAGGGGAAGCACAAGAGAGTTCTAATTGATAAGATAAAGGCAATATCATTGTAATGAAACTTTACAATGGGCGCCTGGATTGCAGATGCCCTAAAATTGTTTCTGCCACAGCCTCTGAGGTCCCAGGATAAAATGTAATTTGTTTTAAGGAAAAAAAGCCCTCTTCAGTTAAATAAAATGATTAAGACCAAAGGGGACTTGAAAGAAACTAGTGACAGCATATGCAACAATGTTAGCATTCAGACCCAAATTAAACCTTAAAGTGGATGTAAACCCTCACATATACCCCAGTGAAGTGAACAGCCTCAGATGATACACAGAGATGAAACAAATCCACCTACATAACTTTTACGTGTATATCTGCTGTCTTCCGCTTTATAGGTTCTTTAGAAAGTGAACATCGCGTTACGGATTTGCTCTTCCTCTTCCGCAATGGGAGTAGATTATGGGTATACAGCCAAGATTTCTGATTGGAGGAAAGGCACACACCCCCCTCCACATAGACAAAGGAAGGAAGGAATGTGCAGAGCTCTGCTGTGACAAAACAAGCTCTCTGCTAATCCATTTTCAATCAACCTCCCATGTCACAAGTTTCAGGCTGGTTGTATTTTGGTTGACTCGAAGTTTTCATGCTGATAGCAGAGCAACGAAACAGCAGAAACACACAGACTGTGCTTTGGAGAGAGATAAAAACACTACAGATATGTGTGCTTAGGTCAAATTTCATGGATCAGGCTTACATCCACTTTAAAGAAGAACTTTTTTTTTTTTTACATTTTGGATAGAGCAAGAGAGGGTTATTACCCATGTCAGATTTGCTTTCACCATCTGTGTCCCATTGCGGAGATTTCCCTTCACTTCCTGTCCCATAGCCAAAACAGGAAGTGAGAGCAAATTCCTCCAAATTAGGGGAATTTCTTGGGGAACCGCAGGTCAAGTATCCTTATTGGAAGATTTCCCTGATTTTCTGGAGACAACCCAAAATTTGGGATTTTCTTTTACTTTCATTGATAATGGTAAACAGGACAAATTGAGAGGATGAATTTACCTAACGGGACATGGATAGCAATAACAACTGATGGGGTTCTAATCCCTCTGAACTCTATCCAAAAGTAAAAAAAAAAAGAAGAAGGTTTTGCCTTTAGTTATTCTTTAATCACTTCAGCCCTGGAAGAATTTACCCCCTTTCTGACCAGAGCACGTTTTGCGATTCGGCACTGCGTTGCTTTAACTGACAATTGCGCAGTCGTGCGACGTGGCTCCCAAACAAAATTTACGTCCTTTTTTTCCCACAATTAGAGCTTTCTTTTGGTGGCATTTGATCACATCTGCGGTTTTTATTTTTTGCGCTATAGACCAAAAAAGAGCAACAATTTTGAAAAAAACGCATTTTTTACTTTTTGATATAATAAATATCCCCCAAAAATATATAAAAAAAAAATTTTTTCCTCAGTTTAGGCTGATACATATTCTTCTCCATATTTTTGATTATTGATTGGTTTACGCAAAAGTTATAGCGTTTACAAAATAGGGGATAGTTTTATGGCATTTTTAGAAAAAAAAAATTGTAAATAGCGGGGATCAGCGATTTTTATCGTGACTGCGACATTATGGCAGACACATCGGACATTTTTGACATTTTTGGGACCATTGTCATTTATACAGCTATCAGTGCTATACAAATGCACTGATTCCTGTGTAAATGACACTGGCAATGAAGGGGTTAACCACTAGGTGGCAGTGTAGGGGTTAAGTGTGTCCTAGGAGCGTGTTTCTAACCGTGGGGGGCGTGGCTGTGTGTGACACGTCACTGATCTCTGCTCCGATCACAGGGAGCAGAGATCAGTGACACTGTCACTAGGCAGAACGGGGAGATGCTTGTTTACGTTAGTATCTCCCCGTTCTTCCTCCCCGTGAGGCGATCGCGGGAATCCCCGTGGCGATGGAGTCCGCGGGACCCACGACCTGACTCACGGAGCTTGCTGCACGTCTGCTGGCCGCCTCTTAAAGGGCCACGTACAGATACGTGATTCTGCCTGTACGAGCCCTTCTGCCGACGTATATCGGTGTGAGGCAGTCAGCAAGCGGTTAAAAGACATCAAGACAAAAAAACTTAGCTATGCAGATTATATTATCTCCCTCCTACACTATCCACCACAATCCTGAAAGGACTATAAACACTGCATTCTTCTCAAATCTAATTTGTATATTCTCCTTCCTCCCAACAATTTCAAATAGCAATGCTCTGGATCTGCTGATAATCCAGTGGCCAGACGCCAAATGGCCTATCAAATAGACAGGGAGCATGCACCTAATTTTTCAGGAACCAGGAGATGAAGGTTGAAAGGATACTGAATGTGAAGGGACACCAAGAAACCCTTCCATCCCAAGATATATTCACTTATCTCTGCTTCCTTGCTATCCTTGGACCCCTCACTTGTTTCTAAAACCAAACAAGGCTTCTAGGTATAGGGGAGTACATGACTATTCAATCTCCAGGCCTGAACACTGCCACGTATGTGTGTATAGGGGAACAGGGGAGAGGGAACGCTTACACTGCACAGCGGCCAGTTGGTGAGGAAGCATGGATCATTGAATATACTTTGGTTTGACGGGCTATCAGGAGGCACTGAAGGTGGCGGTGTCTAAGTGGTACAATGGCCACCTTTGAGACCATATTGTGAAAGAGGCAGAAGCAGACAGACAATTTCCAAAGATTAATTTTCAGCCTCAAAGCTGCCATATCTTATTCCACAGAACTTTAACTTAAATGTATTTTATGACACAAAATATCAATATCTTCAAGGATGTTTGAAATAACATGGTCAGGCATGAGTTTCTACTAGTAAACTCTGGAAAGGGAACACAAAAAAGACACTATGGGGGTGATTTACTAAAGCTGAAGCATGCAAAATCTGGTGTAGCTGTGCATAGAAACCAATCAGCTTCCAGGTTTTATTGTCAAAGCTTAATTGGAATAGAAAAGGACACCCGCCGCTCCAGGTGAGACCAGGAAGCCTAATGATCCAGAAGGTGCTCGCCTGCACACACACACACAATGAATTTAGAAGAAATGGCCGCATACGACTGTAGATCAATATCGTTTTTATTTGGACGTCCCAAAAACTACAGGAATCAGAATGCTGGGTATACGCGTTTCTCACACTTCACAGGCGCTTAGTAATTACACCTCTTAGTTTAATTGGACAAGCTGAAGTTAGAAGCTGATTGGCTACCATGCACAGCTGCACCAGATTTTGCATTCACTGGTTTTAGTAAATCAACCCCTATGTTCAATTTTAGCTGTCCAATATTATCCCCCCCAATGCATAGATAAAGCAGGAAGCCCCTTTACATAGAAAACAACTAATTGGTTCATTTACCTCTTCCCACTGATGAATGTATCGGATTAACCTCGATAATCGCAGTAGGCGCAACAAACTGAGGATTTTTGTAAATCTCACAATACGGAGAGCTCTGGCAGTCTTGTACACTTCCGAATCCATGCCTTTCTCGACAATGAGAAAGATATAATCCACTGGGATGGATGAGATGAAGTCAACAACAAACCAGCTCTTTAAATAACTCATCTTTATGACTTTCGGGTCTAGTATGATCTCCGAATTGTCTTCAATGACAATCCCAGTTCTAAAATTCATGAACAAGTCAAATAAAAAAACGGTGTCGGACGCCACGTTGAATATAATCCACGGTGTGGTCGTCTGCTCTGTGAAGAAGGTTATTCCGACCGGTATAATGACAAGGTTCCCCACCATCATAATCAGCATTATCAGGTCCCAGTAAAACCTGCAAAAAATAAAATAAAAATCAAAATAGCAAATAATTAGAAGGAAGAGCTCACATCATGTACTTCCTCATTTCATTTGCATGATAATAAGGAGAACAAGCAATGTATTCTGCATGAATGCATTATAATGAATCATTTTCACAAGCAATCAAATTCCCCCAGCTCATTCTTCAACATTTACCAGGTCTTTGTGAATACAGAAAATTTGTGGATTTTGCTTCGGCTCGGTGTCTCATTAAACTAAAGAGAAAATACTTTGATAATGATGTGTGTAGATTTTCAGCTCTTTATCTCGCTTGTGCAACAACAGCTTGAAGCTTCAGGACCCTCAAGCAAAAGATAATCCAAAAGACCATGTCCGCACCCCCAATCAATAATAAGGGCCCAACAACTCCAACGTTATGACTTCCAACAATGCCTCACAAATTTCTGAGATGATAAAGTGGAACAACCTATAGCAAAGTATGTACAGTGGGTTTAGAAAAGAATCACCAGCCTTTAAAATAATCACATTTTGTTGCTTTGCAGCCTGAAATTAAAGACAGACAGTTTTTGTTTTATTCAGATGTATTTCCTAGTGAAACTTATAACATCCAAGTGAAAGATCTAACACCAACAGGTCAGAAAAAATTTCAAAAACAATCACCGAGTTAAAAAAGGATCACCCCCCTTGCACCAGTATTTTGTGGAACCCCCTTTTAATTACAGCCCCCAGTCTTTTGGGATATGTCTCTACTAACATTGCACATCTAGACTTTGCAATATTTGCCCACTCTTCTTTGCAGAAGTGCTTAAGTTCAGTTAAATTTGATGGCGACTGTTTGTGGACTGCAGTCTTCAAGTCATTCCACAGATTTTCAATGAGGTTCAAGTCTGGGCTCTGACTAGGCCATGCAAGAACATTCACTTTTTTCTCCTTTAACCACTATGTGGTCATTTTCGTTGTGTTTCATGTTGGAAGGTAAACCTTCTTCCCATTGACAACTTTCTGGCAGAGGGCACCAGATTTTCCTCAGATTTTGCCTATCCCTTTACCTTCTCTGCAACAGGGACTGGAGCACTTGTCAGGATAGAAGTACTTCATATTCCCATCGCACACGTTCCTGGATGCGCTCTCGGATTTGGGTGCTGCAGCAACAACCAGCTGGATACTGGTTCAAATCACGGTGAAGATATTTGCCAGCACACCATGGAACGACACAAATAGCGTCCAAAATTGGACGCCATTTGTGTCGTTCCATGGTGTGCTGGCAAATATCTTCACCCTGTTGCAGAGAAACCCCCAACAGGATATTATCACCGCCATGCTTTACTGTAGGAATGGTGTTATTTGGATGGTGAGATGTATTGGATTTCCAGACAGACATATCGTTTGGTGTTGAGGCCAAATAATTAAATTTTAGTCCCATCTGATCATAACACCTTTTTCCATGTGGCCTCAATCTTCAAAGTGCGTTCAGATGAGACTAAAATAAAATGATTTGACCTCAACACCAAACGATATGTATTGTGGAAATCCAGTAAAGCTTACCCTCCAAATAACACCATTCCTACAGTAAAGCATGGTAAAGGTGATTCTTTTCTATACCCACTGTAGGTAAAAAGACATACCCCTGCCAACAACACTCCCTCCCCCCTTTCCCATCACGAAAGTGCAGTAAAACACTTCTGGTAGTCAAATAGTATTTTTTTTTTTTTTTTTTTTTTTTAGAGGGATAGAGCAATTTGGTTCCAAAAGATACTGTTTCTCCAAATGAGGGACAGTCCCTTGAAATGAGTGACATGTTGGAGTATGCTTCCAACACATTCCCCAGTATCCATTAAACCTACAACTCCTTCTACCCTGTGCAAGTAGTATGGCCCTAAAACCATTTACTATATTTATAGTGAGAAAAGGATTGTATGAAAGTAAAAAACAAAAAAAAAAAACACACTTCACACACACACTCCATTAGCACAAAAGACATAGGTTGTCATAGAAAGTTCTATCGCATCATTCATCAGAACACAACTACTTTAACTCATCGACTTTTGATATGAGAGGATGACAATTTTAGGCACATGTAGAGGACACTCCCCTGCCTCGCTCACAGTTGCGCAATCCATTAACGATCATTTAAAAAATGACTGGTTACACTCACATGTACGGTGTGGAAGCAATGGTGTCTCTGCAGAGCTTCGATACACCCCTGCTGAGTTTAAGCTCTAATGATCCAATCAAAAGGGAGCATGAGCTTTGTCTATTGCAGAGCTAAGGTCTGATTTAAAGATGGGGTGGTGGGGGATTTTGGGTTCAGATCTCTGCAGAGATACCCCTGCATCCACACAAAGAACAAGGGTTCTTCTGTGCAGGATGTTGGCAGGAGATGACCTTCTCTACTATACGACTACTTTCTCGAGAGGAAACCATAGGACTTTCGTTTTCATGAGCCTGAAGTGTATTGCATTGATTTAAACTTGAAGGTTCACGTGGACTTTAGAGTAAACCTGTGCCCAGTTCATGCACACTAAAGTATTTACATATTCCAAACAAGAAGTAAAAGTACTGTGTAAAAAAGGAGGATGGTTGTATCTACAGTGGAACCTTGGTTTACAAGTAATGTGGTTAACGAGCGTTTTGAAAGACAAGCAACTTTAAAAAAAAAAAAAATTCTGACTCGGTTTGCTAGTGTTGTCTCGCAAAACGTGCAGAATTCAAGCTAATGGGGTGTGCAGTATCGCATTTGGCTAGAGGTGCGAGGGGCACCGGTGAAACTCAGAATGGTTCAGAGCCGTTTGGAAATACTCTGAATCACTCGTAAATACTCCGTTCCCGAGTGTTTCAAAGGGTTTCCGAGTTCAACCGAGCTGTCCCCAAGTCTTTGAGGCTTAACGGGGAATTTATTAGTAAAAAATGAAAGGTTACACTCTCACCAGTGGGAAGACACCCCAGATGATATCTTTGTGGATGAAACGCGTTGGTTCAAGCCCACTGTTCCCATTGCGTCATTTTATTGGATATACAAGCGCTTGTCTTACTTCTCAAAAATGAGAGTGTAACCTTTCACTTTTTACTAATAAATTCCTTGTTATGTCGGTTCACGCTATGTGCGTTTTTTATTCCTTTTTGGCCATTTAAATGTGAATCCACACCACGTTATATACCCTTGGAGTCCCTATCTTGTTGACTGTGGTCATTGTGAGAAGAGTGGGATTGCTACATAGCCAACGTCTACATTCATTGAGGTGCTTTCGATCTTTGGTGTGTAATCACCGACAAGCCCGAATGATTCATGGGGCGTAGGTCCTATTCAATCCAAACACTCCGGTAAGCCTCAGTGTTATCGGTGGTGGTGCTCCATCTTCACTTTTCTATGCACTTTCATTGGTGGTTTGAAAACCGTTTGTGCCATCAAGATTTATATACTTTAAGATATTTTCATCTATCAACACTTTGTCACTAAGTGGACTGTTTTTTTGTTTGGCTTTCACTACATTTTTTTTGTGTTCAGTTTGTGTATTTTTCAAACACTGTGATATTATTGTATCTACACAGTTTCACCTTGGAAAAAATTGTGGACATTTTTTTTTTCACTTGGTTATTCATTTATTATTATTGTGATCTATTGTCATTATCACTATGGGTTTTCATTTACTTTACATTACCTAGATTTGAGTAATTTTCAAATGTTATTAGCGCTGCACCATTATCTTTCCACTTACACCATTTGCGACTCATTTGCGGTGCTAGCAGCTGTTTGACAGCGCGGTATACACCACATTTTTTTACTACAAAAAATATGTAGCATTGGCCTAAATTTATGAAGACTTTTTTTTATTGGTTGTGTTTTACAGAAGTAAAAAATATTGTATTTATTCAAATTTGTCAGTCTTTTTTTGTTTATAGCGCAAAAACTAAACCGCAGAGGTGATCAAAAAGCACCAAAACAAAGCTCTATTTGTGGGATAAAAAGGACAAACATTTTATTTGGGTAAAGCATCGCACGACCACGTAATTGTCGGTAAAGTAATGCAGTGCTGTATTGCGAAAAATGCCCAGTCATGAAGAGGGGGGTAAATTTTCCAGAGCTGAAGTGGTTAAGGTTGACAGCATGTGGTCACACAGATCTGTGTTCCAAGCTGTAATGCCCCGTACACACGGTCGGATTTTCTGACGGAAAATGTCCCATCGAACAATGTTGTCGGAAATTCCGACCGTGTGTAGGCTCCATCTGACTTTTTCCGTCGGATTTTCCGACAAACAAAGTTTTATCTCCTGCTCTCAAATTTTCCGACAACAAAGTCCGATCGGACTTTTTCCGATCGTGTGTAGCGAATTCCGACCGACAAAGTGCCACGCATGCTCAGATCAAAATTACAAGACCAAAGCTATTGGCTACTAGCCTCTACGTAGTTCCGTCGTACGCAATGAACGTCACCACGTTCAGAATGATCAAATTTTCCGACAACTTTGTCCGACCGTGTGTATGCAACACCAGTGTCGGACAAAATCCGTCGAAAAAAAATCAGACGGATTTTGTGGTCGGAATTTCTGACCGTGTGTACGGGGCATAAGACTGTCCTAGGCAGATAAGGAATTTTCTAATTCAGAAGACGGTTCTCACCTACTGTATTTCGCCCATAAAAATATACATAATTGCAATATTTCTGTAACACAAAGCAGAGAATACAAACAAATTCCAGCATTTCTTAGTATGTAGGAGATTGAAGACTGGAGCTGTTGATTGGCGAGGTCATCTTGTAGGAAATGTATTTTCAATTTCCCAACTGTGACACTGCTAGTAATTAAAATGCTTTCAAGAAAATATAGAGTGGCAATTATCATTGGTAGACAAGGCTTCTCTGCGAGTGTAAAGTGATTTTAGTCGCCTTTGAAACATTTGATTGCGTCTATAATCCTGCTTAGCATGCGTCAGATGCTGCAGGATGCACACTTCAAATGCAATACATTATGCTGAGAGCGGGCACAGTTTTCTGAATACACATTCACATAGACAGATGTTAATTTTAAACAACATGTTACATCTGCAAGAGAGAAATAGTATTTGTTTTTGGCTTCTGAAATTTGTTATTTGTTTTTGGCACAGGCGCTACAGTGGCAATCAGGGGCGGACTGACAACTCATGGGGCCCCCAGGCAATCAGAGATTATGGGGCCACACAGTATACACATACATGTACACACACAGTATACACAGACATATTTCTATTGGCTGAGAAGGTACTGGAGAGGTGGGGCAGCTATAATCCCAGGATTTTTAGGGACATTTCAGAAACAGATGTAAAAAAAAAAAAAAAAAAACCCAGATTTTTACATACTGTCCCTGGTTTTACTGAGGCTGGCAGCCCTGATGGGGCCCCATAGTCACCCGGGGGCCCTCGGGAAGTGCCCGAGTGGCCGAATGGTCAGTCCGCCCCTGGTGGCAATACAGAAAACAAATATTTAGCAAAGACAACCTTTATTATGTTATGTATGCTTCAAGCCAAAAATAAATAAATAAAATAAAAACTAAATACAATGAACTTCTCACCCCAAAAAAAGTAATTCTTAAAGTGGAGTTCCACCAAAAAAAATTAAATAAATGAATGTGCATAAAAAAATAAAAAAAATAAAACATTTGGAATTTTTTTTTACTCACCTCTAAATGCCTGTTGCTAGGGGGTCCCTCGGCACCTCCCCTCGCTACTTCTCCTGGGAGATGTGTGTCATCATTTCCCAGGAGTCCATGGGCAGCACAGAGGGCTAGGTTGCCATAACGGGGCGGGGGGTTGTTATGGCAACCTGTATATTTTACAGCGCCGCTACGGCGCATTACTGCGCATATGCGAGAACGGGGCACAGTATCCAGGAACTGAATGCTTGTGGGCTTCACATGCCCACAAGCAAAATGACAACGGCCAGAGCACAGTCAAAGTTTTTTTTAAAAGATGAAACCGGACATCAGACGACAATTTTAATAGGAGACGCGAGTGTTAAAATAACATTGTAAACGCTTGTAAAAGGTTAAAAAAAAAAAATGATTAATGTACATAAAAAAAAAAAAACAACACAACAACATTTGGATTTTTTTTTTTACTCACCTCTAAATGCCTGTTGCTGGGGGGTCCCTTGTAATCTGCCTCTTTCAGTGCCTGGGCTCCTGATGTCACTTCCCTCGGCGCCTTCCCTCGCTACTGCTCCTGGGAGATGTGTGTCATCATTTCCCAGGAGTCCGTGGGCAGCACAGAGGGCTAGGTTGCCATAACAGGGCGTGCACTTCCGCCGCCGCCCGTTGTTATGCCAACCTGCATATTATACAGCGCCGCTACGGTGCATTACTGCGCCTGCGCGAGAACAGGGCAGAGTATCCCGGAACTAAATGCTTGTGGGCTTCACATGCCCACAAGCAAAATGACAACGGCCAGAGCACAGTCAGTTTTTTTTAAAAGATGAAACCGGACATCGGAGGACAATTTTAAATAGGAGACGTGAGTGTTATAATAACATTGTAAACGCTTGTGAAAGGTTCTAAAAAAAAAAAAAAAAAAAAAATTTTGATTGTAGTTGGGACTCCGCTTTAAACACTTCGCATTAACCATTAAAATGCGTTCATTTTTTTTCGTTTTTTTTTTTTTTTTTTTCAAAATGTTTTTATTGAGAAAACGAAAAGGAATGACATATGTACAGTGTATCGTTCGTCAATTTTACAGAGAATGCACAGGATCCAAAAGAATAATAGAACTGGAGGTATTGCATAAGCCAGCAAGAAGAACAATTAATGGTTAACATTTAGGTAAATAAATGGAAGAAAAAGAAAACAAAACAACTACCATTGTGAGGTTACAGAGCAGTATTTTGACATAATAAATTCCTAAACTTCTACTTGCTTGGAAGTGTGAAGCAGTGTGGACAGAGAGTATCTGTCCGATGTAAGCTGTCAGATAGCTGTGCACTATAATGAGATAGATTGGATGGATCTGAGTATTGGATCCTGATAGATAGTTAACCGAGGGAGGGGGGGAAAGCCAGGTAGGGGTAGGGGGGGGGGGAGAGTTGCAAGCTTCAGAAGGAGTAGCATCATACCTTATGGGGGGGGCGGGTGTTCCATAAATGTCCACCCAGCATAGTTAAATTTGCGAGATAGTAGTGTTGAAGGCTGTATGTTAGTGATGAAGACTGTGTAGGTTACGGAGCGTCCGGGATTGGCTCATCATAGGAGAAGGAGAGCGTGTGAAGATCCAGTTGGTCGTTTGAGGAAATTGTTGAGGAGATGAACAGTTGCCATCTGTTGAGGAAGCGAGATCTGGATTTGGTATTTTTGAAGTCCGTGAGGAGTCGCTCTCTGTAGAGGAGGCTGATACAGTCCTTTTTGAGTTGGGTGATGGGTGGGCTTTGAGGTGAAATCCAGTGTCTGAGGATGAGTCTCCTTGCAATGAGTAGGCATAGCAGGATCCAGTCTTTAGAGGGAGGATTGGGGGCCGTCCCCTGAAGGGGTGCGGCCTTGGAGGAGGAAGATGAAGATGAACAGGGTAGCAAAAGGGGGTCCCAGAAGCCGAAAATCAAGAGGAGGGGGTCTTTGGGGAGTTTCAATAGCGTGATCCCAAATATGAAGGATATAACTTGATCCCAAAATGAAGAGATGAAGGAGCAGGACCAAAAACGATGTGAGAGTGAGGGTTTGGTGGCTGAGCATAGGGGGCATAAAGTTCCATCTTTCTTTGATTTGGGTGAGAGGAAGGGGATATATGCTCGGTGTGCTATTTTTAGCTGAGTTTCCCTCCATGTTTCATTGGGAGTGAGCCGGAGGACACTTCGAAGGCCAGACAGAATCTTTTCGACAAGATTAAGATTGGGGAAGTCTTTGTCCCAGTTGGCAATGGAAGTAGAGGTGGGAGGCGGTGAGGATTCAAGTAGCAGAGGCTTATATAAGTCCGAGATTGTGAAATGACCATTCTTTAACAGCCGATCTAGGAAACTTGGTTTGAACCTTAAAGATTCTGTTTTGCAGGCATTAGATATAAAGCTGACACACTGATTGTAGTGGAACCTGTGGGAAGGAGGTAAGGAGAAATCGGGTGGATACCTCTGAGAATGGAAGAGTCTTTCCCGTTGTGGGGTGTCGCAAAGTGCAGAGAAGTTTGACAAGCCATGCTCGTGCCATATTTCAAAGGGTTTGCAGTGTGTACCAGGAAGAAAAGTGGGATTGCCTTGGATGGGTAGGTAGAGGGAGAAGTAGGGAGGGAGTTTAAGGATTTTTCTGGTCTCTCTCCAGGCCAAGGCTGTATCGCGTAACAGGAGATTATGTTGAAGCGGGAGGGGAATAGTTTTCCACCTGCAATGTAGGAGGGCCACTAGGGAATAAGGGTGGGCCATTTCAGACTCAAGAGCAAAATTGGAGTGCCGGGATTGTTGAGCCAGCCAGTTAAGGCTAGTCCTTGTTAGGCAAGCAAGATTGTATAATCTTATATGTGGTAAGCTAATACCTCCCTCGCTCCTGGGCAGGTGCAATTTTTTAAAAGCAATACGTGGTCTTTTGCCATGCCAGAGAAATTTAGAAATTTTAGAGTTAAGAGTTGAGATATCTCTGTGTTTCAGCAATAGCGGGATAGTTTGCATAGGATACAGTAGTCTGGCGAAGCTGATCATTTTGACAAGGTGGCACCTTCCCAGGAGCGATAAGGGGAGATCCATCCAGTTTGACAATTCTTGTGATATTTTGCTGAATAGAGGGGGGTAATTTAGATGGTAAAGAGAAGAGGGCAGTTTCCCTATCTTGATTCCTAGGTATGTGATGTGTGACGTGGCAACTTTAAAGAGAGAGTTGTTTGACCAAGGGGGTGTGGGTTTACCGCCGATTGGGAGAATTTCACTTTTAGAATAGTTGATGCGGAGACCTGAGCAAATTCTAAAATTAATCAAAAATATTTTTAATTGTCAGAATGTCGCCTGGGGGGTTTGACGTGAATATGAGAACATCATCCGCGAAAAGTGATGTGCGCAGTTCCGTGGAGCCTACTGTGATGCCTCGAATGGGAGCATTTAGAGACAGGAATCTAGAGAGGGGTTCTAAAGCGATGTTGAATAATAATGGGGACAGCGGGCATCCCTGCCGGGTACCTTTGTGAAGGCGGAATTCTTCTGAGAGAATACCTGCTGCAACTAATTTAGCTGAGGGTGACGCATACATTGAATTGATGAGGTGGCAGAACGGGCCGTTAAAGCCCATCTTGGAAAGTGATAGAGCTAGCCAATCGAAATTTACATTGTCAAAGGCTTTTTCGGCATCTAGGGTTATTATGGCATAATCACCTTTGGAGTCTTGTTTGGCTTGTTCGAGGGCTAATAGCACCTTTCTAATGTTTAGGGTGGCCGTGCGTCCTTTCACAAAACCGGATTGGGCAGGGTGAATGAGGTCGGGTAGGATTGTTGCTAATCTGGAGGCGACTATTTTGGATAGGATTTTGACATCTACATTAAGTAGTGAGATAGGCCTGTAGGAGCCTGGTTCTAATGGATCCTTGCCTTTCTTTTCAAGAAGCTTAATGATTGCTTGATTGCCCGTGGGGAGATATGAGCCCCCAGCCCAAATACCGGAATATACCGAATGGAGCATAGGTGTCGTTATGTCTGGGAGTGTTTTGTAAAACTCGCTAGTGAAGCCGTCGGGGCCAGGGGCTTTTGAGAGCCGCAGATTGCTAATGGCTAGTGTTATTTCGTGTGCCGTTATGGGGGCGTTGAGGGATTCTAGCTGGGCGGGAGTTATGGTAGGGAGGTGTATTTTGTCTAAAAAGGAACGTGCAGCGTCTTTGTCAATAGGGTCTGGGCCATATAAGGCCGTGTAAAATTCCAGCATGGCTTTATTAATATCAGGAGGGGTAGATTGGATCTTCCCCTGGTGGTCCCGCAGCGAAGTGATGTGGGTTGGACGGAAAGGTCCCTTACAGAGCCTGGAGAGTAGTTTCCCGGACTTGTTCCCAAATTTATGGAAGGTGGCGTCTAGGTGGGCTTTTTTTTGTCATTTCAAGGGTAGTTGCCCAGGCGTCAAAAGAGGATTTAGCTGCCGCCCATTCATCTCTGTCAGTAGAGGTGTTGGAGGAACCAAGTTTGAGTTGCGCACTGTGTAGTCTAGTGCTGGCCAACTTAAATTTAGAAAGCGCTGTTTTTTTAAAGGTGGTGGCATATGATATGATCCTGCCCCGCAGGAACGCTTTTCCAGCATCCCAAAGGAGGTTTGGGTCGCTGGAGTGTATGGCATTGGCTGAGGAGAATTCTTCCCAGGAGCGTGTCATATATTTTTGAAAGTCAGTGTTGTTATATAGGAATGAGGGAAAGCGCCAGAGGTTGGGATGAGGTGGGAGGTCTAGTTGATCAAGGGTGAGTGATATAGGGGCATGGTCAGAGATGGCAATGTCTTCTATCCCGGTGTCCGCAATATATGGGATAAGATTGTCGGTGCCGAAGAAGTAGTCAATTCTTGTCAGGGTCTTGTGAGGGTTGGAATAGAAGGTGAAAGCCCTGTCTGTCGGATGAGATAGGCGCCACAGGTCTGAGAGACGTAGGGAATCTATGGTTGATGCGAACAAGGTGGGGGTGGATATAGAGGGGGTTACTAGTGGGGGTTTTGGTGTGGACCTATCATCTGTCAGATGCATGATGTCATTAAAGTCTCCTCCAATCAGGTGGGGTAGATGAGAGGGGGAAAGGAGTAGTGAGGACAAGAGGCAATAGAAAGACTTTGATGGGTTGTTAGGGGCATAGACGTTTGATACTATTAGCTCCTTTGAGCCTAGTTTAATTCGTATTGAAATAAAGTGGCCCTGGTCGTCAGTGTCAGTGGAGAGTGCATGGAGGTGGATAATGTCACATGTCATGCAAAGCAAAGAGCAAAGCGAAAACACATAGTGAAGCCCGTACAAGAATTTTTTTTATTTTTTTTTATTGTAGTGCACTTACAGCGATGAAGTCACAATTGGGCATTGGATAAATAGGGAAAAATTCCACGTTCAATAGCATGCTTGCATCAGCCAGCCTGACATGTTTCATCCGAGAGGGATATCATCAGAGGCATGCCTCTGATGATATCCCTATGCCCAATTGTGACTTCATCGCTGTAAGTGCACTACAATGAAAAAAAAAAAAATTTTTCTTGTAGGGGCTTCACTATGTGTTTTCGCTTTGCTCTTTGCTTTGCATGACATGTGAAATTATTGGATTGCTGTGGCTTGAGGCTATACTGGCTGTCTTGATCATACCCCGGATCTATTGAGACCATTCTGTTGGAGAGTGACACCCGTGATGTTTGATCGTTTCTCGGATTCAATCATACTTTTAGATGGAGAGTGGAATGTTTGATGCTCACCTTTATCTGACATCTGGTAAGCAAATTTGACACAATTGGGTGATGTGTGCTCCTTTCTACACATTCTGGAAGTGGTGGAAGATCTTTCTCATTATCATATAATATTTGCGTATTAATGGCTTTCTTCTGGCGACTTGACCATGCAGCCCATCTTTCTTCAAGTGCCTCCTTATTGTGCATCTTGAAACAGCCACACCACATGTTTTCAGAGAGTCCTGTATTTCCCCTGAAGTCATTTGTGGGTTTTTCTTTGCATCCCAAACAATTTTCCTGGCAGTTGTGGCTGAAATTTTAGTTGGTCTACCTGACCGTGGTTTGGTTTCAACAGAACCTCTCATTTTCCACTTTTTGATTAGAGTTTGAACACTGCTGATTCGCATTCTAAATTCCTTGGCTATCTTTTTATATCCCTTTCCTGTTTTATACAGTTCAACTACCTTTTCCCGCAGAACCTTTGACAATTCCTTTGCTTTCCCCTTGACTCAGAATCCAGAAACATTACTGCAGCACTGGATGAAATATGCAAGGGTCTGTCAGGAGTCCAGAAACTCATTGGCCTTTTATACACACACACTAATTACAAGCAAACAGATCACAGGTGAGGATGGGTACCTTTAATAGCCATTAAAACCCCTGTGTCAACTTGTGTGCATGTTATCAGGCCAAAATCACCAGGGTATGTAAACTTTTGATCAGGGTCACTTGGGTAGTTTCTGTTGTCATTATGATTTAAAAAGAGTAAACACAGTTGATTGATAATAAATGGCTTCAGCCAAATGCTAACCATGAGTGAAAAATGTTTTTGGGTTATCATTCATATTCTCTGACAAATGGCCAAGAAATCAAATTCTGCCAGGGTATGTAAACTTATGAGCACAACTGTATATCAACTACTCATATGCATTTTTTTAAAGTAAAGAGTTGCTTTTTCTATGCCAGAAACCCTTTATAGAGGGAGACATTAACAGAAACATACTATTGTGCAACACAGTTGTGTTTACAACAGATCCAGTTGTGTATATGTATACGGCTGCTCAGCGGGATATAGGGCAATATACTTTTTTTTTTCGCATAAGACGCACCTAGGTTTTAGAGGAGGAAAACAAGAAAAAAAAATATTCTGAACCAAAATGGTGTACTAAAATATTTACCAGTGCCCATGAAATGCAGCCTGACCATTGCACATAAATGCAGCCTCTCGTTGCCCACCACTGCAGCCTCTTTGCACACCAATTGCAGCCTCTGTGTGCCCACCATCTGCAGCCTCTGTGTGCCCACCAATTGCATCCTCTGGATAACAACAGCGCTCTCCTTCGGTGCTCGTTTGTCACGGAGCTGGGTCTGTGTGCAAGGTCACGCCCCCCTAGACTGGTTCTTGTGATAGGCGGAACACTGATTCAATCTATTATCACACGAGCCGGTCTAAGGGGGCAGGACCTTGCACACAGACCCAGATCCATGACATATGAGCTCCTAAGGACAGAGGGAGGAGAGTGATGCAGCCGCAGGTATGATAGTCCAGCCCTGCTCACAGGGGCTTCAGATGTCTGTCCTCCACTCTCCTGCCTCTTTTCTGGCGAGGGCGGCGTTGCCATCGGCGTCGGGGCGGTGCCTAGCATGCATTCGCTACATAAGAGGCAGAGACATTTCCCCCATATTTCTGGGGGAAAAAAAGTGCGTCTTATGGTGCGGAAAATAAAGTAAAAAAAACAACATTTGCTGATCAAAACAGTATCGTTAGTAATAATAAGCATGAGTTTACAAAGGGTCTTTTTTGCCAGACCAATCTGTTAACATTCTACAAGGAAGCGTGCTACCATCTAGACAGGGGAGGCCTGTGGATTTAGTGTATCTGGATTTTGCAAAAGCATTCGATACAGTCCCCCATAGACGCTTAATCTACAAACGGAGGTCTGCAGGCTTGGACCACAAGGTTTGTTCATGGAAAGAAAACAGGTTACAGGGGTGCGTCCAAAGGGTGGTGATAAATAACGTGTATGCAGACTGGTCTGAAGTGGTAAGTGGGGTACCCCAAGGCTCTGCCCTGGGACCAATTATGTTTAATTTAATTTATAAATGATATAGAGGGTGGGATTAATAGCTCAATCTCAGTTTTTGCGGACGATACAAAAATAAGCAGGGCAATAACTTCACATCAGGATATAGACATTTTACAGAAAGACCTGAACAAAATAATGATGATAATAATAGTTGGGGGCTAAAAAAATGAACCCAAACTACTCACTAGGGGGAGAAGCTCTGGGAAAATCAAGGATGGAGAAAGATCGGGTGGTCCTAGTGGAAGATAGACTGAGCAATAGCATGCAATGTCAAGATGCAGCTACCAAAGCCGGCAGAATATTAGCATGTATAAAAAATGGGATGCACTCCAGAGATAAAACTAGAATCCTGCTACTTTATTAACTCTGGTCCAGCCACATCTGGCGTATTCCGTCTAGTTCTGGTCACCAGTCATCAGAAGGGATGTGATGGAGCTGGAGAGAGTCCAAAGAAGGGCGACTTAAGGGGGATGGAGGACCTCAAATACAAGGAGCAACTACAAGCACTAAAGTTATTCTCACTGGAGAAAAGACGCTTGAGGGGGGACACGATAGCGATTTACAAATACCTCAATGGTGACCCCAGCATAGGAAAAAAGCTATTCAATCTCAGGTTTAGGAGGACACGGGGCCAAACAATGAGATTGGAGGAGAAGCGTTTTAATCTTAAGCAGAGCAGGGGGTTTTTCACTGTCAGGGCAGTAAGAATGTGGAACTCTTTTCCACAAGTGGTGGTGTCAACCGGGATTGATGTTTTTAGCCAATTGCCGACCGGCTCCAGTAGATATACGTCGGCAGAATGGCAAGGCTGGGCAAAGTAACATACCTGGACGTTACTTTGAATTTCCCGCCGTGCACGTGCCTGCCGTGACCTCCGTGACCGCGCCCACGGGACCCACAAACTTGATGTCCGCCAGGTGCCCGCGATCGTGTCACGGAGCAGAAGAACATGGAGATGCCAATTTAAAAAAAAAAAGCATCTCCCTGTTCTGCCTAGTGACAGGAAACTGATCGACTGCTCCCTGTCATCGGGGGCAGCGATCAGCGTTGTGTCACTGCTAGCCTACCCCCCCCAGTTAGAATCACTCCCCAGGACACACTTAACCCCTCCCCCTAGTGGTTAACCTCTTAACTGCCAGTGACACTTTTACAGTAATCAATGCAATTTTATAGCATTGATCACTGCATTAATGCCAATGGTCCTAAAAATGTGTCAATATTGTCCGATGTGTCCGCCATAATGTTGCAGTCACAATAAAAAACGCTGATCGCCGCCATTACTAGTAAAAAAAAACAATCCCCTATTTTGTAAACTCTATAACTTTTGCGCAAACCAAACGCTTATTGCGATTTTTTTTACCTAAAAAATCCTAAAGAATACGTATCGGCCTAAACTGAGGAAAATATTTATTTAGCAAAAGGTAAGCAATGGGTTTTTTTCAAAATTGTCGCTCTTTTTTTTGTTTATAGCACAAAAAATAAAAACCGCAGGAGGTGATAAAATACCACCAAAAGAAAGCTCTATTTGTGGGGAATTTTGTTTGGGAGCCACGTCGCACAACCGCGCAATTGTCAGTTAAAGCGACACATTGCCGAATCACAAAAAGTGCTCTGGTCTTTGGACAGCCAAATGATCCGGGGCTTAAGGGGTTAAAAGACTCTTGGATGTGCATTTTAAAGAACACAACATACAGGGATATGGGAAATAATGATCAATACTGAGACACATACACCTACACAGGTTGGACTGGATGGACTGTTGTCTTTATTCAATCTTACCTACCTACTATGTAACTATATGTAACAAGTAAAAAAGATTTTGATAAAATTGTATAAGACCATATGCAATAAAATATTTTTAAGATTAGGTAACCAATAAAAAAGTATTTTAGCAATTTATGTGCATTTGTTAAACCATGAAAATCCAACCCTTTTCTTAAAAAGACTTTTGCACTTTTACAGATGTGGTACCATGACACATTGCACAGCTCGTTGAATCATATCATGTTTGTTGCCCTGACCCTTTGACTCCTTTCTCCCCCTAGATTACAGTTCTGTTCCATGCGCTCTCATGCCCTTTGTGTAACTTGTGGCTTTTGTCTTGGATGGCCTTATTTGTCTCTGAGTGATCTTGTCCTGTTGACTGAGATTTCAGTACCTGTTACTTTACAGTTCCCTGACCACCCAATTAGTGAACATACATCCTTACGTTCAAATCCTGGGGGCTACTAGCAGCTATGTGAATCTTTATACAGAAAATAGCTATTATTGGCAAAGTCTACAACAGCCCTGGTCCCTTGGGAGCAAACAAAACAGATCTTCATTCCACCGTACTAAAAGTGGAGCTCTAGGCAAGCTAAAGACACAGCTGAAATACATGTGTGCAAATGGGTTTATCTGTCAAAGGATTTGTCAATTGACACCCCCGAGTATAACCCCAATCCAATCACACTCCATAAAAGTGATCGGACTCTATGGTCCCTGGCTGGTGACACTGCTGTGCCCTATTTCAGTTTTGCATCTGTCACATCTCTTGCTAAATGGACTATAGAAGTATAGCATCATGTTGCCAATTCTTTATTAAATTGGAAATTAATCTAGCTATTCCAGTCTATCTCAACCTTTTTTACCCCAGAGAAACTTCTAAAAAAATTTGCATGTCTTAGGAACCATTACAAGACCAATCCATTTGGGGGTTAATGGCAAAAATGAATTTTACATTGGCTAGCAGTAGGAAAATTGCATCCCTTAGGCAGGCTATAGATGGGGCAAATTTCTTTACTGTAATCATGGGTTGCAGGAAAGATATTTGCATGATTCGCCCATCAACACAGACAGTGCTGACAGGGGAATCCATCCTGCCAAGACATTGTATTCTCCCGGTGGGGGTAAGACGTCCCCACAGGATAAAGACAAGTGATGACTGCTAGCGATAATTGCAGGTAAATCCGGAAAGCTGGTTGTACCCAAGTTGATCGATCAACTTGGTACATGCAGCCTGCCCATACACAAAATCTTGGCCTTTTTAGTAGGAGATTCGAACTGTCTATTGCCGGCCAAACAGACAGAAAAGATAAATTGGTGTCATGCTGATGGCTTTGCCAAGTGTCGGTGGTCCTGGAACTATGCAGGCACCCTCACATGCGACAGCTCTGAAAGCTGAAAAATGGCTTGGTCAGGAAGGTTCAATGAGGTTGTAATCAACTCTCACTTCCGCCACAATCTCTTTGTTTAGATCTTCACTTAACTGAGCTCCCAGTCTATCACCTAAAACGGCTGATCCACTGCCACTGGATCTCCTGAGCTCTTCCAATCATCTCACTGAGACTCTTCCTCAAGCGTTACCCCAGCGTCCCTGCTGGGTCCCTAGCTTGGCACTCATATACTCAAGCATCACACCACTGGCCTGCTCGGTCCCTGGCTTGGCACACAAGGTTGCTCTGCAAGCGTCACCTATACTGGCTGGGTCCCTGGCTTGACACCTTGCTTAAGTTTCCCAATTCTTCATCGTCCCCGGTTGGTGAGAATACTGGTCCGGTACTTGCTTCAGCTACTCACGGTGGTCCCTGACAATAAAGGTGGATGGTCCCTTAGTGGTGACAGTTTCCCCTCTACCTCCGACCACGACAGGATCTCTGGCTGGCAGAACTGTTACTTCTGGTTGCACTGCAAGCAGACGTCCCAACCCTACGCTGCTCTCTTGCTTCTGGATAGGCCCTCAGACAGCCTAGCAGCCAGATGTTCTGGGATAGGCCTCAGGCTCGGGCCTAGTAGCCCGGGGCAGCACAACACGCGTCCACTCAGACAGCCATCCAGGTGGCACAGAACCCCGATCACCTGACCTCGTCCAAATAAATAGGCTCTCCCAGCAGGCCAAGGGACCCAAGAAAATACCTGCCCATTGGCTGAGACACCCCATCTATTCATAATCTGTCCTTGCAATGCCCTTGTCTTATCCAATGCCACCAGATACCCTCTCATCTAGTGACAGAAGTGCAGCAATTCCAGAATTAGGGTGAAATCGATTGACCTTCTATCAATTGGCCAAGGCAACTATCATCACCTGACGGGTAACTTTGCTAGCAACCCTGCCTAAACATCAGGGTGCTACATATACAGGGAACAAATGTCTGTCATTGTGCCATAATCCTTAGCAGCCAATTAGGTAACCGTTCATATGAAAGCTAGACTAATGAATGCTGTCTGCACTGTTACCAACAATTACTCAATATGTCTTTAATGAGAAAATATTTAGCACCTAATGAATGGAATTCATCTGTAATTTGTAGATCCATCTATTCGTGAAACTTCTTTTATAATGCTGTTTAAAGGACATCCATTGATTCAGAAGCTTCAGTGTTACCATTAATACTACAGACTTGTTGCATAATAAACTTGGACTGAGCTGTCAGACTGACGAGATGAAAATGTCGGAATGGAATAAACACCCTTTGATGAAGGAGTTATGCAATCCTTGGCCATATGTACCCCTTGTTAACTGTCATCTTGAAGCAGCTGGGAGATGTAGAGAAGACAGGAACAGAAGGGGTCATGTGACTAATTAACTGCCAATTGTCCTAAAAAAAGAAAAACGTGAAAGTCGGCTCTAAATGAAATTAAATTATTCATCCATATGATTTTGTTTTTTTCCTAGAAAGATGACTAAGCAGTTCATAATCTCGTGACTTATGAAAAATGGATATTTAAGGGAAAAAAAAAAGTCATGGATTTCAGTAACTATCCGCTATGTGGAAAATATTTAAATAACCTGCAAGTGGATAAAATAGATGTGAGCCTTAAAGTGGAAGTAAACCCCCCTATCGTTTTCAGCCAAGGAAGCTGCCATTTTTGCCTCTGTTTAATCTTCAACTGCCACAGTGCTGCACATGTGACTTGTTATGACACCAGCCATTGGATGGTTTGACTGGTTGAGAGCACAGCCAATGTGCAGTTATGCCTTTTTTTTTTTAAAACCGTTAAATCGATGGGTTTACTTCCGCTTTAAGGCCCATACACACGGTCAGAAAATGTGAAGATAAACTTTGTCCGATGAATGAGCTGCCAATTTTCTGATCGTTAGTATGCTGCTTTTGACAGCCGATTACAAATTTTCGGCAGACAAAAACTGGATGTGTGGGCTTGAAAATTTTTGTCTGATGTGACCACAGCGTCCGATTTTCATTTCATTATTACGGCTTTCTGACAAAAAATAAATAAAAAAATATAAAGAGCAAGACTAGGCATGCTCAGAAATGAAAGAACACATACAAAACAATGCAACACATTACGTCACTTCTGACGTTGAATATTGTCATCAGAAAATTTTCTGACCCTCTTCACTTTTGATTTGAGACTAGCATCAAACAAAAAAAAACCTGGCCGAAAATTCGTCCAATAATCTGACTGTGTGTACATGGCTTATAGCCCCATACACACTATTAGATTTTCTGCATATTTTTGTCTTCAGATTTACCAAGACCATGTAGTGCAAGGGCCTGCCTGATTGCATACAAATTGGAACTAGCACTACAACATATCCAAATTTGGGGTTCCTAACACTAAGTGGCCCTGAGATACAGGGCTCCAAAGTCGGTAAACTGTGTCCATCTGTCATTTCGGGACCCTTTGGGTCCAGAGACCGCAAATTTTGGCTGCAGCTAGGGGATATCTAGGAACCCTTAACTACCAAGTTTGAAGTTTGGGGGACCTACGGCTGCAAATGGGCACAGTGAGGCATGCAATTGGGCACAGTGAGGCTGCAAATGGGCATTGTTGACCCTCATTTTACACTTACAGTAGCTGCGCATTTCTCACCCTAGGCTTATACTCGAGTCAATAAGTTTTCCCATTTTTTTGTGGTAAAATTAGGTTCCTCGGCTTATATTCGGGTCGGCTTATACTCGAGTATATACGGTATATGATTTTGGTAAATCTGAACACAAAGATCTGCAGAAAATCTAATAGTGTGTTTGGGCCTTGTAGGATGAGATTTAATTCTCCCCTGATAGTCCTATGATGCTGCAGGACCCCTAACCCTCTGTCTGGACAATGCTGATTGGCCCTGTGCTGATCACATGCTCTCAAAAAAAAAAAAAAAAAACTCTCTAGCAATACACACCAAACTGAGCATGTGCAGCCTGACTGCAAGGCTCCATCAGCAGATGGATTGTGGACGGTGAAAGAAGGGGAGGATCAGGGAGGACGGGAACAAACAGCCTTTTTACACAATGCAGAGAATTAACCCCTTAGGTTCCACAGTGAATATAACAAGCATGCTTTACTGCATATAAAGACTGGTTTTACTGTTGTGGGTTTAACAAAAACTTTAAGGTCCATTTCACACAGGCCGACCTGATCAGACCATCCATTGCCCTAAAAACAGATGGATGGGGATCCGTTTCCCATTTAGTGGATTGAATCGGATGATCTTCAGGTGTAAATGGACAGGCGGTCTGTTCACATCCGACTGCCCATAGAGGTGAGCAGGCTGTGTGTGTTCTGCATTAGTGGAGTGGACACAGACAAGCCATCTGCCTGCTCAGTGGGGATCAGCGGACAGATCCCCAGCTAAGCTGGAGAATTCCGTCCCGTGTGAAAGGGACCTAAATCGGTGGTAAACTTTGCTTTGTTATAAGCTTACCTGTAGGTAAAAGTAACAAAGTAGGTAAAATGAATATCTGCTCAATCTGCACCGTTTAGGAGATATTAGCATGTTTTGCAGCAGGTGACCTCACTGGCACATGCACACTGTGCTCTGAATTGAGGGCACAGTGAATGTGCTCTGTGCCAAGGCCATGACTCCCACGTAAGAGAGTGATGTCATTGCGGCTCAGCCATTCAAACGGCTGGAGCCTGCAAACCGGAGATGGAAGCCCTGTCAAATGGTGACAGTGCTCCACTGGGGGGCTTCGTTTTATAGGCAAGTCTTTCGTAATGTGCTAGTATGCGATGCAAGCCTTTCATGATGCACAAGTATGCAATGCATACTAGCACATTATGACATTAACTTGCACGTAAACTGGTTTTATTTTTTCTACTTCTCTACCACTTTAAAACATGCAGGCTGGGGTGAACAAGCCCTAACTGAATTACATGCCTCTTTAGTCAATTAAATACTTTACATTTTAATAATGTTTGCAGCATCTCATTTGCTGCCATTCTCCTGCAGCCCATTTTCAGCTACTTCCAGTCTTCATCTACTTTGACAACTGCTGCACATAATTTCTTATGATGGGTTTCCCGATGGTGACCACAGTAGACCATTCTGGATTATTGTGTTGGCAAAGCTTGTAGCCTCAATTTGAAGTGCATGTGACAGGTAACAAGACAGAAGAACAGTGGGCAAAACAGTTGTCACATTATAAAAAGGAATTGCCACAAGGGCATATGGCAGCATTACCAGGCATTATTTTAACCACTTCAGTATCCAGTCCCATTTTTTCATTTTCCTAATGTCTTGGTTCCTTTCATTATACTTTTTAGTATTTGTAGTCTAACACTACACTAGTAATACACCTGGATTTTTCAGGATTTTGAAAAAAACTGCATTTTCCTGTCTTTTTTTTAACCAAAGCAACATTTGTGTAAATTGTGCACCCAAAAAATATAGTCAACTGAAATGATACCACAATTGTGCTAATTTTTATAATGTAGAAAAAAGGTAAAGCTCAAAGTGACATATCTATTTTACTTGAGGAGAGCTCCATTGCTCTTTGAATGCTCCATTGCAAAAAATCAGTTTCAGTGAATTGACACTGATAGAAGTCACAAGACTGCTATATACTGCTGAGGAGAAAAAGGTATTTGGCAATTCATATTTACTAAAATAATTGCATTTCCAAGTTCTGTGTACTGTGGGAGTCCAAATATAGTAATGCAGGGTCCTGGGTTTAGTAACACTTTAACCACTTCAGCCCCGGACCAATTGGCAGCCAAAGGACCAGGCCCCTTTTTGCGATTCGGCACTGCGTCGCTTTAACTGACAATTGCGCGGTCGTGCGATGTGGCTCCCAAACAAAATTGGCGTCCTTTTTTTCCCAAAAATAGAGCTTTCTTTTGGTGGTATTTGATCGCCCCTAGATAATAGGGGTAACCAGTGCGCTCAACCAAAAACTATTAAATCAAATAAGGAGAAAAAGTAAAAGGAAAGCAGCCAACATATAAGTGATCTCACACTTGTAAAGGTAAAATTGAATGAAGAGGGTATGTGGCGCTAACCCTTAAGTAAATCCATAAGTAATCTAAAATGACCAGTTTGCAAAGCTCAGAGTATCCGAAAGATGAGTGACCTTTCACATAAATAGATATATAAAACCATAAAATAATGAACTAAATAGATAAAATTCCTTAATAGCAATACACATAAAACATTAAATAAATATAAGACGTGTGTAAAAAATATTCAATAAAAGTGATGGTGCTATAATAACCGTGCTGAAAATAAATATATGTGCTGGGGTAAAAATGATGATGGAGTTGGGTTAAAAAATAGTGAACACGAAATCTTCTATCAATAAAAGGTGCACAGTGCAACGTGCAAAATGTGTGAATAGAGAACCAATAAAGAACCAATAAATTGGTTCTGAGAGTGCAAGGGAATTGCAAGGAAATTGCAAGGGAAATAAATGATTGAATGTGCAGAAATATCCAAAATAATGACACAGTGACCATACAGATGAAAACAGTGTGTCACTGTAGGTATGGTATAATCAGATGATACCAAAACAATAATATCGCTGAAAAAAATATATAAAAAATAAAAGTAAAATTTGGTGCACTACAAGTCCCAGCTTGTGAAAAAAAAAATGGCGAAAAATAAACGATAAAGTCCACAATCTGGAACAATGAAGAGCATAAGGCTCTGGAATAAGTGAAGGTGAGTAGAAATATTCAGGAATCTTTGTGTTGATCACAGTGATGATCCGTGCAGGCAGTGCTCTGTGCTGACTTCAGGGGTGCACCCTACTAGTTCCCCCAGCCTCTCACCTCTATTTGCGGCCCCTACAGGCCTAGTGGAGCAGATAGCCTCTAAGGTGGCAAGCCTGATTACTTTCCGGGTCCTCTTTCTTATGGGCTCCTATGGGCTCCTATAGGCTTCTATGGGCTCCTATGGACTCCTACTCCGATCCAAAAAGGCACTCCAGGGGTAAGGGGTCACTCACGGGTTAGATCAGCATGTAGGGGTTAAAGGTACAAAGAAGCGCTCCAATGTGTAGTAAAAAACAGGTTTATTGAAACAAACATAATAACCACTCACATTTAAAGTTTTCTTGCATCAGCATGGATGAACTTCCGGTCGCGCGACCGGAAGTTCATCAACACAAAGATTCCTGAATATTTCTACTCACCTTCACTTATTCCAGAGCCTTATGCTCTTCATTGTTCGCCATTTTTTTTTCACAAGCTGGGACTTGTAGTGCACCAAATTTTACTTTTATTTTTTATATATTTTTTTTCAGCGATATTATTGTTTTGGTATCATCTGATTATACCTTACCTACAGTGACACACTGTTTTCATCTGTATGGTCACTGTGTCATTATTTTGGATATTTCTGCACATTCAATCATTTATTTCCCTTGCAATTTCCTTGCAATTCCCTTGCACTCTCAGAACCAATTTATTGGTTCTTTATTGGTTCTCTATTCACACATTTTGCACGTTGCACTGTGCACCTTTTATTGATAGAAGATTTCGTGTTCACTATTTTTAACCCTACTCCATCATCATTTTTACCCCAGCACATATATTTATTTTCAGCACGGTTATTATAGCACCATCACTTTTATTGAATATTTTTTACACACGTCTTATATTTATTTAATGTTTTATGTGTATTGCTATTAAGGAATTTTATCTATTTAGTTCATTATTTTATGGTTTTATATATCTATTTATGTGAAAGGTCACTCATCTTTCGGATACTCTGAGCTTTGCAAACTGGTAATTTTAGATTACTTATTGATTTACTTAAGGGTTAGCGCCACATACCCTCTTCATTCAATTTGATCGCCCCTGCGGTTTTTATTTTTTGTGATATAAACAAAATTTTTTTTAAAAAAGCTATATTTTTTGCTTTTTGCTATAATAAACATCCCCAAAAAAAATATATAAAACTTATTTTCCCTCAGTTAAGGCCGATACGTATTCCTCTACATATTTTTGGTAAAAAAAAAAAAAAAAAAAAAAATCGCAATTAGCGATTATTGATTGGTTTGCGCAAAAGTTATAGCGTTTACAAAATAGGGGATCGTTTTATAGCATTTTTATTAATATTTTTTTTTT
Organism: Lithobates sylvaticus; assembly: GCA_028564925.1. Classification (NCBI taxonomy): domain Eukaryota; kingdom Metazoa; phylum Chordata; class Amphibia; order Anura; family Ranidae; genus Lithobates; species Lithobates sylvaticus. The sequence continues at coordinate 85,029,640 of CM053026.1, forward strand.
ACTAGTAATGGCGGTGATCAGCGATTTTTATTGTGACTGCGACATTATGGCGGACACATCGGACATTTTTGACACATTTTTGGGACCATTGTCATTTATACAGCAATCAATGCTATTTAAATGCATTGATTCCTATATAAATGACACTGGCAGTGAAAGAGTTAACCACTAGGGGGAGGGGAGGGGTTATGGGCTGTGACGTGTGTATTTTTTTTTAACATTAGGGGGCGGGGCTGACGTTCTTCAGCTATGTGACCCGATCACGGGACACCAGCGGCGATCGGGTCTGCTGGTCCCGCGGCCATGGTCACGGAGCTCCCGTCCGGGTCACGAGCGCGCTGCCGACGGCGCGCGACCCACGGCTAGGCTCTTAAAGGGCCACGTACCTGTACGTGGTTTTGCCTAGCCGTGCCATTCTCCCGACGTACATCGGCGTGAGGCGGTCGGTGTGTTGCTATGGGCATTTGTATAGTGACTTTATTGCAATATAGAGTTTAGATTTAGTAACAGCATGTCTACAGAAGCCTTTCCCCCCTCCATTGATATGTAAATAAACCAGATAGAAGATGAGCAGAGGAAGTTGGTGTTTAGGACATCTTAACCCCTAAGTTGAGTAACTATTTAGTTTACTTAATGTGTACATATTATACATGCTTATATGTGAAGCTATAAGTTGTATTGTATTGTTCATCCTACAGTTTGTATGTGCAGATTTTCCCTTGTTTAGTAAAGCATTGATACACTTCAGAAGTCTAAGCTTCCTTGGTTTTACCACAAGAACTTGTAGATAAACGCAAAACATTACAGTCGGGAAGCGGTTAAAGGGAAATTTCACCAGTATGATAAAGATATAAAGATGTAAAAACAATAAAAAAAATAAAAATAAAAACAACTGAGGGGTTATAACTAGAGTTGCACTGATACTAGTATTGGTGCCGATACCGAGTATTTGCACAAGTATCGATACTCGTGCAAATTCACCGATACCTGATACTTTCATTCTGGGTTCTTTGGGCTGTCAGTGGGTCTCTCCTCTCCTGTTGACAGTTGAAGTGTTAAAGAAGTTTGGTAATTGGAGCCGTCAAAAAAATAAATAAAAAAAAAGCAGCCAGCAATGTTTATTAACAACACTAAAATAAAAATAAACATTGTTTCTTTTTGAATCTTTCTGTTTCTTCATCTGCAGATCAAATGTTCCTCTTTCTAACCCTTAATTTACTCCAATGAGTCTTAATTAACTCCCTATTCTCCTCCATTAAATTATTATTCCCCTGCTATTTTATTTATTTTTTTGTTCACGTCTTTTATAAACGATAAACACAATTAAACCTTTTTTTGTTTGCTTTGTTAGTGAATATTTGTACACATATATATTAACATATATTTACACATTTCACATTAAAAAAAAGAAAAAAAATGTATTTCATTTGTAAATAACTTTTCAATGCTTTGTATCATTGCTGACAGCTGAAGTGAAAACAAAAACTGTTGCGGTAGGTATCGGTAATTGGTATCGGCGAGTACAAAAAAAAAAAAAAACTCGTACTCGTATTCGTTGTAAAAAAAAAAAAAAAAAATGGTATCGGTGCATCCCTAATTCTAACCCTTCCTTGCACTATCCAAAATGGATTTTTTTTTTTTTTTGCCTTTAGTTCTACTCAGTGGTTTTCATCGGATCCCAAGTTTATGCTGTTAAAGGTTTTTGATGCTCAGGATATAGGTCGGTATACCAGACAAATTTTTAGGGTATGCCACCTTCTATGCACGGAGGGAGATATTTCTTCATTGGAAAGATGCCACACCCCCCACAGTATCTACTTGGCGCTCTGTTTTACCGCTGTATAATATCACTTATCTTGATCAGAATTGTCCGAAAAAAAATTGACAAAATCTGGTCAAGATGGATAGATGCTTGGGTCTGTACGAGTGCTGATGTACCTCCACTTGATCACAATGCTGTGCCCTGATTGGTATATACCCTTGTGTATCCCTTTATACCCTTAAAGGGGTTTTGTACTCAGTACTATCCCCCCCCCCCCAATCCCTTCATTTCCCCCCCTCCCTCTTTTATCCTTCCTCTCTCCCGCAATAACATCCCATCCCCCCCGCCTTTCCCCGCCTCTTCCTCACTCTCTCCCCTCCCCCTGTTTCCTTCTATTTCTATAGCACAGTAGCACAGCACACCTATCTAGACGATTATCTTACTTTGTACTATGTGAATTAGATTTCTATTTTTTGTTTCTTGGGATATTTGTTAGTTCGCTTACTTGGTAATCCTTTTTGTTCTCAATCGAATGCCTAACATGCCTTGTACACTGCTTGTACTTCAGATATTCTGAATAAACTTTTTTTATTTTTATTTATTTTTTTACAATAAAAAACAACAGTGGTTCTCAATCTTATTAAGATCAGGCAAATTCTTTAACCACATGCCGACCGGCCCATAGCCGAAAGACGGCTACAGCGCGGTCGGCTTATTCTGGGTGGACGTCCTACGTACGTCGTGCCAGAAACTTGGTCCCGCACGCCCCCTGGGGCGCGCACTCGGGAACATCCGTGACCACCGGGTCCCGAGGAACTGGCGCATCACAGATCACGGTAAACAGCCGCTGATAGCGCCCGTTTACCATGTGATTGCTCCGTCAAATGACGGAGCGATCACATGTACACAAACCGGCATCACGTCATGATGCCGGTTCCTCCCTCCCCTCTCTGTACCGATCGGTACAGTGAGAGGGGAGAAGCGGAAAGGGGGAGAGACGGGACCAGCGCTGTGGGCTGGATGTGTAGTGCCCACAGCGCTGGTCAGGGCCTGCAATGTGCAATACTCTGCCCCCACTGTGCAATGCTCTGCCCTCACTGTGCAATGCTCTGCCACCCTGAAATACTCTGCCAATAATTTTAAATAGAAACAAAGAATTTTTTTTTTTTTACCGAATTTTCTGTATTTTTTTGATTTATAGAGCAAAAAATAAAAATTAACTACCACCAAAATAAAGCTCTATTTGTGTGAAAAAAAGGACACAAAATTCATTTGGGTACAGTGTTGCGTGACTGAGTAATTGTCATTCAAAGTGTGAGAGCACTGAAAGCTGAAAATTGGTCTGGTTAGGAAGGGGGTTTACGTGCCCAGTGGGTAAGTGGTTAAAACATCCTATGCCGGACAGTAAAAAAGTTTATATTCGCAGAATTAAAGTATGGAAATGCAAAACGTGTACTAAAATGTCAGAAGGCTTTGGATGTGGCTGGGTGTCACTGAAACGGGATGGAGGTTCTAAAAAGGAGTTTGGAAATCTGTAACATCTCTAAATACGATGGCAAAGTGTACTATTCTATGGGCATCCCATATACCCCTTTCCCCAACCAAGTTGTACCCCCCCAATAAACAAAACCAGCAAAGGACTGTTCATTGTCTCTGCAAGTGATATATGGGAGTCCGGCAGCGGGGTAATATGGTGGATGTTTGTTATTGTTACTAGTGGCAACTACACCGCTACACACACATGCCAGCAAACCAGTGTTTCTTGCTGTTCCAGCACTGAGTGTTCTGCTCTTATGCACCGAATATCCCCATGTGCAGCAATTGCCGTGTGTCTACACTCCAAGCTCCTCTTGGCTGCACTGGGATTCCCAGTAAACAAGCCCACTTAATCCAATGTATGCATTTTATGTGATTCATATGCGATTAGGGAATTTAGCCAAGTGTTAAGTGCCTCTAGGAATATAGGAACTGTGTGCTGCTCATGGTGACTGCGAGCAGAGCTTTCTAGATTACTATGTCTTCGGGCAGATAGGCAAGCTATTCCGCAGAACTTTTGAACTGGTGCCATGTCTGCAGGAGTTATCTTTTCAAACACATTTGTGTTGCTATTTTTGAACAGTCTGTTTAAAATTGCAAACAGTGTTGCGGATTTCACTCCCATAACCGGACTTTTAGGTGAACCTTCACCAACGCTGGATTTTTTCATGTTGTTGTTCCATTCTTAAAAGATAAGAAAATAAAGTGAATCTGTAGTGGAAGAGACGGGCCTGACACTGATGTATGCAAAGGCTTTAGAATTATCCAGGTCATGGTATAGTTAGCTGTAATTAATCACATTCAACTCGGCTTGTTCTGTGACGTCGATGAATTCTTGCCACTCATCCAAGTAGCATTTTTCAATTCTAAAGAGTGTCCGCAACATACCCCAGCATTGATTGCCACATGGCTAACTCCGACACCTTAAAGCTGAACTCTAGCCAAACAGATAAATACACAGATGGGATACATATATGCAGGGCATTTTTTAGAAGGGGGGCACAAGGGAACTCAGTTCTGGCACCTCCAGCATTGAATGGATGTGATGATGAGGGGTGCTGGGGTGTATTGGAGGGTCTATTAATGCTGGCTGCTGGGGGATTTATTGTCCCTGGGGGTATCTGTTGTTGAGGGAAGGGTCTATTGCAGTGGCGGTGCGTGCATAGAGGGCGCAGGAGCGCCGCCCCCCCTCTCCTGCACCGCTCTATCACCAATAGATAGATTCATGCATTGCATGAATCTATCTATTGTCACCGCTGCCGCCCCCTATTCAGGTGTCCGGCCCCTGATCGGGCGCCGGGCATCTGAATTACAGTGGGGGGGGGTGTTGCTGGAAGCGCCCCTATTAGAGCTGTAAGCTCTAATAGGGGACCTTATTAGAGCGGTGTGCTCTAATAGGCTTCCCTAAGTGTAAACAGCGGGCGCAATGCTTTGCGTTCGCTGCTTACACAGTATTGTGTTAGGGAAGCGAATACATCGCTTCCCTAACACAGACCCGCCTCTCAGCCAATCAGGTTGCCAGGTCTGTTACCTGTCACCTGATTGGCTGAAGTCACAGGCGCTGTGATTGGACGCTAGGCGTCCAATCACCTAGCGTCCAATCACAGCAGAAGAAGACAGGAGGAGCGCGGGAGAAGACATCCGACGGAGACACCGCTCGTCGCCTGACGCCGTCACCAGCTGCACACCGGGACAAGGTAAGTGCAGAGGGCAGGCAGGGGGCACAGTGGCAGCACTTGGGGCACAGTGGCAGAACTTAAGGGGCACAGTGGCAGAACTTAAGGGGCACAGTGGCAGAACTTATGGGGCACAGTGGCAGAACTTAAGGGGCACAGTGGCAGCGTTTGATGGGCACAGTGGCAGCGTTTGATGGGCACAGTGGCAGCGTTTAATGGGCACAGTGGCAGCGTTTAATGGGCACAGTGGCAGCGTTTAATGGGCACAGTGGCAGCGTTTAATGGGCACAGTGGCAGCGTTTAATGGGCACAGTGGCAGCGTTTAATGGGCACAGTGGCAGCGTTTAATGGGCACAGTGGCAGCGTTTGATGGGCACAGTGGCAGCGTTTGATGGCACAGTGAGGCTGTTTGTTTGCGCCCCCCCAAAAATTTTGAGCACCAGCCGCCACTGGTCTATTGTTGCTAAATGGATCTTATGTTGCTGGGAGGGATCTACTATTAAAGGAAGGATCTATTGTGTCTGGATTTTGGGAGATCTACTGTTGCTGATGGGGGTTTATTTTTGCTGGCTGCAGGGTATTTTACTGCTTTTCTTATTAACAAATTTCATACAAAATTACTTCACAAGCATCACAAAAAAGTATACTTGGTTCTGTTTTCTCTAAAAGGGGCAGTACTGGGAGGTGGCTAGGGGGTGGAACCAAGGGACGGTGCTCGGAAATGGATAGGATGCAGAGTCAAGGAAGGGGGGTGGGGGGGTGCGGTAGTACCTGAACCTTTTTTTGAGAACCCTGCATATATGAGAGCTGCTTTATCTGTGGAAGGATTTGTATTTTGGTTCTTCAAGACTTTACACAGCACGGACTTGTCAGGCAGGGAAAAAGCCTGGATTTTTCTCTGCTGCAGTTAAAGTGATTGTAAAGACTTGTTTTCTCCTATAACAATAAGAAACATGTTATACTTACCTGATCTGTTTCAGTGGATTTGCACAGAGCAGCCCCGATCCTCCTCTTCTCGGGTCCCTCTTCTGTGTTCCTAGCCCCTCCCTCCTGTTCAGTGCCCCCACAGCAAGCAGCTTGCTATGGGGGCACCCGAGCCGAGTCACAGCTCCCTGTGTCCATTCAGACACGAAGCCCCAACCCTGGCCCAGCCCCCTCTCTATCCCGATTGGCTAGTTGACTTTGATTGGCTGCTGTGTCTCAGCCAATCAGGAGGGAGAATCTCGGGCGACTGAGACACTCATGGACATCGCTGGACAGAGAGGGACCTCAGGTAAGTATTAGGGGGGCCGAGGGCGACTGCTGCACACAGAAGGCTTTTTATCTTAATGCATAGAATGCATTAAGATAAAAAAAAAAAACTTCTGCCTTAACAACCACTTTAAGTCACATTTAAGTCTAGTCCCTTCCCCCAGCCTGTGACTGGACAGTGAAAGGAGAAGCAGCACGCTGAGCTCATCTCTCTGCTACCCTGTTTCCCCTAAAATAAGACCTAGCGTGATTGTCGGTAATGGCTGCAATATAAGCCCTACCCACCAAATAAGCCCTACCCTGTTTCCCCGAAAATAAGCCCTACCCTGAAAACAAGACCTACAAGGACTTTTACTAGGGCTTATTTGGGGGGTAGGGCTTATATTGCAGCCAACACCGACAATCACGCTAGGTCTTATTTTCGGGGAAACAGGGTATATCAGCATGCTCTTTGCACTGCAGCACAACTAACTAGTGCCTTGTGCTGCTTTTCCCTCTCCTAGTATGAGCTTTGTGTATAGGGACTGCAAGAGGCTGATACCAAGTCAAAGTCAGGTACTTACACAGCTTATATTTAACCACTTGCCACCCACCCACAGTGCTTTTACTGTGAGTGGGCAGCAGCTACAGGCACCACAACGTACTGGTAGGTCCTGACGCTGTGTCCACCATCCACAGCACTCTGTACCTGGCTGCTGTGAGCATCTGAAGTATCATTGGATTGCTATGACCAGTCGTAGTGATCACACCATTACAATGTAAATAAAACAGTCGTGAATGGAAGCCATTTATGACCGCTTACTATTGTGATGCTGTGATTGTGACTGTACCATGTGATTAGCTGTAGCCAATCACAGATTACAATAGTAAGCAAGCTGTCATGAATGAAAGCCATTCATGACAGTTAAAACTATTGCTTATAACAGCGATGGTCACTGTATAAGCAATAACAGTGTAAAAAAACTAAATCCCTGATCACCCCCCAGAGTTGTACAGTGTCACTATAGTGACACTGAATTACTCTGAAAATATAACCTAGTGGAACTTCCGTGCTACCCTAAATTAACACTACGTGGTTAACAAACTCTAATCATTATATTAAAAAAATGTGTGAACAGAATACAAAGAATAAAGGGTGCTGCTCACATCTAAATGCGTTCCTGCAAGTGTAAATAAACAAATTAAAATAGATCAAGCGGCGCTCCCTTAAAGTGGTTAAACTTTTTTTCGTAGTATTAAAATAACAAACATGTCTATACTTACCTGAATGAATGAATGAATGAATGAATGATTTTTATAGCGATGAAAATGTGAGCTGAATCGCCTCAAGGCGCTGCACCTGCTCTGTGCAATTGCTTTTGCCCAGAGCAGCCCAGATCCTCTTCTTCTGGGGTCCCCCACGGTCCGATCCAGGCTCCTTCCCTTCATTGGGTGCCCCAACGGAATCTGCTTTCCATGGGGGCACCCGTTCAGGCTCGCTCCCGAGTCCTGCTGCTTCATCCACAGACACAGACAGGGGGACTCTGCCCCACCCCCCACTCCAGGATTTGATTGATAGCCTTCGGCTCCCGCTGCTATCAATCTGTGCAATGAGGAGCGAGAGAGAGTGGCTGGAACTTCGGCGCTCGTGTACATCGCTGGATCGGCTCAGGTAAGAAAAAAAAAGGGGGAGGGGGGGGGCTGGGGGGGCTGCAGCACAGAAGGATTTCCACCTTAATGCATAGAATGCAATAAGTGAAAAACCTTAAGGCTTTACAACCACTTTAAGTGCCATAAAATAAATTTAATTGATATTCCATGTGCAAACAAAACAAAATTCAATGTGCAAAGGAGCAATAAATAAATACAATTAAATATAAACACACTTCCTTAGTCCATACAAGAAACATCCAAAATCTGGTAATAATGCATATTGTCCCACAACTATATAACCTGTGTCCAAACAAAGTCTTGTTCCAGGAATATCACAATTCCACACCAACATGCAAAGTGCATCCTGCCACTTTCCTACCTGTTGATATATTTTAAACTAAACTACTCTGATAAGAGTACAAAAAAGAAAAATAAAATAAATACAAACATACATACATACATACATACATACATACATACACACACACACATATATCTTAAAGAGGTTGTAAACCTCCAAAAAATAAAAATAAAAAAAATAAAAAACCTGCAAGAAAAAGGCTTAATGAGCTAGTATGCATTGCATACTAGCTCATTTTGAAATACTTACCTTAGAACGATGCCCTGAACCAGCGCCGGCACATCGCTGACAGAGCCGACATCTTTCCCGGAGTTACTTACGGGTTCCCGTGCTCCGGAGCTGTAAATGGCCGGAGCCGCCATGACATCACTACCGCGCATGCGTGCAGGAGCCGCAGGTCACGGCACGGGCCCTGAAGAAACGGCGGGCCGTTACTTCAGTGTGCATGCACCAATGTCAGCATATATAGTGTAGCCCCTTGTTCCTAAAATATGGGGCTATATTGTAAATTTAGTTTGCTGAGCTGTAACCAGCTCAGATTAATTGTACATAGCTTATTGGATCTGTTCTAATCTTGACCGTGTTGTGCATTTCCCACTGTCGCCAGTAGGTGTCCCTGGTACCACAGGACAGTGTGAGAACAACAACAAGGTTGAGCTGTGACACATCTTGTTTTCCAGAAACAGCCTAGTAGGAGGTTCCTGCCGCTGTGAATTCTGGGAGGGGTTGTTTATGGGACAGACGACATGTGTTCCGGGAGTCCTGACCTCGTGGCCCTCCAGGCCTGGAGGCTACGTTACTGCAAGCTGTGCAAGTAGGCCCAGAAGCCTGTCTGGGGCCTACTACTTCAGGAGGTGGTCCTTCGGCTGTCTTGTCTGTTTGGAAGAAGCCGAGCCAAGCGATCCAGGGGAGGACCCTTGCTGGAGAGAGCCATAATGAAGGCTGGTCTCTCAGAAGGGCCTGGTAACTTACTTGGAGGACACACCTACACCTAATCTACCCTCACGGTACCGCCGGATGGCTTAAAGGTTCTGGTACTGTGAAGAAGCTGTTCTACATTTAAACTATCCTTACAGTACTGCCGGGTCGGCTTAACCGATTCCCGACCGGCTCCTGTACTTATACAATCGGCAGAATGGCAGGCCTGGGCAAAGTAACGTACCCGCTGTGCGTGGGCCGCCCCTTACCGTGAGCTTCATGACCGCACCCGTGGGTCCCGCAGACTTGATCGCCGCGGGGATACCCACGATTATGTCACTGAGCTGAAGAACAGGGAGATGCCGATGTAAACAGCATCTCCCTATTCTGCCTAGTGACAGCACACTGATCGTCTGCGCCCTGTCATCGGGAGCAGCGATTTGTGTGGTGTCACACACAGCCACGCCCCCAGACAGTTAGAAACATGCCCCTAGGATACACTTTACCCCTCCCCTAGTGGTTAACCCCTTCACTGCCAGTGACATTTTTTACAGTAATCAATGCGATTTTATAGCATCGATCGCTGTATTAATGCCAATGGTCCCAAAAATTTGTCAAAACTGTCCGATGTATTCGCCATAATGTTGCAGTCACGATAAAAAACGCTGCTCGCCGCCATCACTAGTAAAAAAAAAAAAATTGTTAATAAAAATGCCATAAAACTATCCCCTATTTTGTAGATGCTATAACTTTTGCACAAACCAATCAAATGCTTATTGCGATTTTTTTTTACCAAAAATATGTAGAATCGGCCTAAACTGAGGAAAATTTTTTTGTTTTTTTAATATATTTTTGGGGAATATTTATTATAGCAAAAAGTAAAAAATAATGTGTTTTTTTCAAAATTGTCGCTCTTTTGTTTATAGCGCAAAAAATAAAAAAACCGGCAGAGGTGATCAAATACCACCAAAAGAAAGCTATTTGTGGGAAAAAAAGGACTTCAATTTTGTTTGGGAGTCACGTTGCACGACCGTGCAATTGTCAGTTAAAGCGACGAATCACAAAAAACGCTCTGGTCAGGAAGGGGGTAAATCCTTCCGGGGCTGAAGTGATTAAAGGTTCTGGTACTGGAAGCTGTTCTACAATTCAATCAAGGTAACTAACTGTCTGGCTAAGTTTGTGAGAGAGACTTATCCAGGCATATGCTGGCTGCTAAGTCTGTCAGAGAGGCTTATCCAGACATCTTGCTGGTTGTTAGATCTGTGGCAGAGATCTACCCGGCCATACAAGATTTAAGCCCCAATCACACGTGCGGATCCCGAGAGGGTCCGTATCCAGCCATCCGCTTGCTCAGCTGGGATCGCTCCGTTGATCCCCGCTGAGCCGGCGGGTGACTAGTCCTTCTCTGCACACCGTGCAAAGGAGGTCCGGTCAGATCTCCGCTTTCCTCTATGGGGGATCGGATGAAAACAGACCGTCTGTCCGTTTTCATTCGATCCGATGATGGATGGAAAAATAGGGTTTTCCTCCGTCATCAGTTTTGGATCATAGCGGAGACTGATGTCATTGAATGTTCATCCGCTGACAGTCGCTATCCCATAGGGATACATGCATGTTCGTTTTTCATCCAAAAACGGAAGGATGAAAAACCGACATACGGTCCGCCCGTGTGAAAGGGGCCTTACTCAGAGAAAGCTGTGTTTTTGTCCTTTATTCTGAAGGGTCTGTGAGCAATCTGCTACAAAAAGGTATATGCAACCTCCCCCTCAACCTCTTTACTGTTACTTCTTTAAAGTTCTTTATTAAAGCATTGAAAACTACCTGAAGTGACTGGCGCCCATATTGTTCTAATTTCCCATTATAGCCATGGGCCCTGGGGTGAATGTAAGCCCGCTTCCTGTCTCTGAAAGTACCTGTCTGCTCCCAGTATACCCAGGGGGGTGCTACATAGTAAATATCTCCTAAACGGTGCAAGTTTAGGAGATATTTACAGTACCTTTAATTAGTACAATTAAAGAGGAAGACTTTACTTCCTCTTTAAAAGAAAAACTTAAAAAACTGAAAATATATTTTTCAATTTTTTTTTTACATACCGTCACCAATCAGTATCCCTGATCACCACCACACCAGTCATTTGACAACGCTGTACTGAAGACAGTTTGTGAAGATATATATTTTTTAAATGAACACATTATATTTAATTCCTTCATTTTACAAATAATGGTGACAAAAAAATAAAAGTAAAAAGAAAACTCGCCATGCCTCTTACTAAATATCTTGGACTGTCCCAAAATGGGGTATTTGTACTGTCCTGGCATTTTAGGGCCTCAAGGAATGAGATAGGCCGTCAGTATTGATCGATTTTCAAATATATATACACCATACAATACAATATGTGATTATTTCAGAATGGTTACAGATATTATATTTAGAGATCCAAAACGGATCTACCATAGTTTGAGGCAATAGCACTTTCAACATGAACTCTAGGTATGGCATTTTACATAGTTGCATAGCTCCAGCTTGGATCAATTACCCATGCATATAACATAGCGGTGGAATCCCTCTAGAAGCCAGAAATCTCTTTAGCTACTGCAGTAGTCTTCACTTCCTTCAGGGTCCCATTCTGATCGGCTGCCCTGCTGCATTCTGAACAAAGGAAGTCGGCCACTCGGCACTGGTGCCATTCTCAGAATGCTTTGCAAGCCATTCTCCAATTGGATGAGGTGGAGAACACGATATTACTGCCTCATCTTTCCACCTCGTCCAACCAGAGAACGTTTTGTGTTCATTGAGAAAATGCAAATTGGTCAACTGCTGAATGGAGCCTGTGTCAAGCAGAATGCAGCATGGCAGCTATTCGAATGGGACCTGGAAGCTGGTAGAGATCACTAGAGTATCATTGTCTACTGCTGTGATCTCCAGCTTATATAGCAGGGTTTCTCAACCAGGGTTCCGTGGAAGCCAAGGGTTCCTCCAATGGTTGCTAGGGGTTCCTTGAGCAATGACCAATTTTTCCCTCTCAGATAGGTTCCCAGTGACACCAATGAGCTTTTGAGCTATCTGTAGGTGGGAAATTCTTTCCTAAGACCATAGATGTAAGGAGCACTCTTCCACTGACCATCACACCAATGTATCATGAGTTGTAGATATAGCCATTTTTAACAGGGGTTCCCTGACATTAAAAAGGTTTTCTTCAAGGGTTCCTCTGTGTTAAAAAGGTTGAGAAAGTCTGTTATAGAGGGATCCCACAGGTATACAGTAATAGTTCCAACTATGTAAAAAAATTTATATCTGGAATTATTCTTTAAATAAGTCCTCTTGTCTCCAAAAAAAAAAAAAAAAACTACGGATATCTAAATATAATAACGGTAACCTTTCTGAAATCAGACGAGTTGCTAATACGCCAATTAACCAACAGCCTACAATAGACATCCAGACTTGTGTTGCGGTTCATTCAACTTTAACATCATAATTAGTTAGTGGGAGGCTTGCTTTGTTTGTGCTTCCACCCACCATTGACAGCTAAGGTATTAACAGTAATTAGAAGAGTTTTTGGTAATTATGTTGCAGCCTTCAGGTCAGGGGAGCCCTCTGTGGCCCGCGACCTCCTGCTCTGGGATGGAATAGAATAGAATACTGTTATTAACAGTAACTTTATTACTAAAATCACAGTGTATATATGGGCATATCTGTTCTGCAGTGGTTACTGGGCTGCTTTCAAACTGATCCGCAGGTGCAGAGCAGTGCACCTGAGGGTTACCTGCACTGAGCCATAGGCCCCTTTCACATGGTCAGTCCGACCCAATTGGACCCTCCATTCACCTCTAAGTAAGTAGAGTGGGCTCTATAGAGTAGAGTGGGCTGCCATGCACCCGCTCATTGTGGCCCGCAATCGGTTATCAAGTCGCTTAGGTGGCCCCCGCTCTTCAAAAAGGTTGGGCACCCCTGCTTTAGGTATTACTGCACTCAGTACTACAAATGGACCTACACCAAAACGTAATTCTTTTTACAAACGGAACTAGTGGGATGTTTTGTGAACATTCTCAGATAAAACAGTGGTTGTATATCGGGGATGAGCTTAGGAAGTTGGAAGGTTGGATATTTGCATTCCTAGGAAATTTATGTGCAGAACTTCCCCCATGCAAATAGTTTTTCACCCATAATGCAATGTATGGCTTTTTAAACCTTGGCCATCAGGCTTAAAAGGGCCAGTGAGGAGGCTTTTGAACTTTTACCCCCTACTATAAAAAGAATGGGAAAATATCATGCATATTGTCTATGTGTTGGTGGAGCCATTAGAGAGAACTTGCATAGGGAGAGATATCATGCTACACTTGTAATTACTAAGCTTATAATGAATGCCACTTAAGCTACATGAAAGAAATTAAAAACATGACCTGTTTGGGGTACTTGAAGGCTGGAGATAATAGCAAAATTCACTTGTATCATTTTAAAGTATAGTAAAGAATTCTATATGTCTTTTCATTAGAACTAAAAAAAGGTTAGCTTAACCTAAAAAGGAAATAACTATTTCCAAATATATTATTTTAATGGGTAAAAAAAAATATATAAGTGGGCAGCAAATTAATACACACGTCTACTTAAAAGAAGAGTGAATGTGAATAATGCATTAGGCAATAAAGTATTCAGAATATGTACATATGCCAATATAAGTGTTCCCCTCAGGGCTTCAGATGGTACATTAATAGCATGAGCAAATTATTCTGCTTTTAATATACAGTATATTAACGAGTAGCACTATATGAGCAAGAAAAAAAGCTTCCTCTAAATTGAAGAATCTAGTTTTAGAAGAAATCCCAATGAATCAACCTGTTAAGTCTGCAAGTTTTTTATATGAATGCTGCATCTATAAAACGTAATATGTATCCATTTCATTTTTTGTTTTAAAGACATTATATGATCAGCAGTTTGCAGAGCTACACTATGGATGCCTCACTGCTTCTTACAATGCAAGTCTAAAAGTCTATGGTCCTTACACCAAAGCAAATTAATAAAAATCGCTACAGTATAAAAGCCCTGCGGGATCACATAATTGGCGTACACAGAGCCACTGCAATCCCTGAACCTACCAGCGCCTAGAGTACAATCCTAGTTTGCAGTGTGCATTGAACATCCATCTAATGCTGCTTTTTTTGTCTTCTGCTTCAAAAATTTCACCAAGGAATGCCAACATTTTATCCAAATAAAAAATTATGTGACCAGTTTCTAAGCAATGACATAAGCATGCGCCATGGAAAGCAACGAATATCAAACTCATACGCTGTATTGCATAGGAAAAAATGAAATCTGTATTCATCATTGGAGTCTCTATTCCATTCACCTGCATATACCGTATATACTCGTGTATAAGCCTCAACTTATCTTCGAGTGAGGGTCTCCCGCTGTGTCATGCAGTCTTAACTGTTTGGCGGCCGTCCACTGTAACAAAGCCCCGCCTCCTCCTCATCCATGATAGAAGGAACACTGATACAATGCTGGGAAACGGAATCAGTGTTCTATCTATCATGGGGCTTTGTTACAGTGGACGGCCGAACAGTTAAGACTGCATGATACAGTGGAGACACCAGCTGTTTTGGTTATCAAAAGGTACAGGTGGGCACAGCGAGGCTGCAGGTGGGCACAGCGAGGCTGCAGGTGGGCATTGTTTACCCAGTAGCTGCTGCATTTCCCACCCTAGGCTTATACTGAGTCAATACGTTTTCCCATTTTTTTTTGTGGTAAAATTAGGTGCCTTGACTTACATTCAGGTTGGCTTATACTCGAGTATATACGGTACACACTATGGGTTTATTTACACTAGTGGTTGGAGGTGGTGAAACCATGCAGTTGGGCCACGGTTTTAGCCACATTTAGAGCACGCTTAATAGAAATTTATGAGGGCAGTTGCAAAAGCAAGGCTCACTGCTCTCTGCAGGCAGTGTTAGGGCTAGTTTACACTAGTGCTAATCTCTGAAGTCAACAGTGGTTTTGGTGGATTGTGACAGGGTGTAAAAATGGAGAGCAACTGAGGCAGTGTATTACTGGATTTTAAACAGTATAAGCACTTTTTTTTTCATGTTTTACAATAGCTATACCTGCAAAAGGGGCCAGCATGAAATGATCTAGCAGGACTTAATTTTCTGATTAAAGTTCCACTTTAATGCAAAAGCAACAAAGAACAAGCATTAAAAAAAAAACAAAGCGGATCTCCATGTGACCTTATATAGTTTGTTTGAACCAAGCTGATCCAAAACTATTTCTTTAGTTAATTGCTGCAGTGTCATTAAAGTGGTTATAAAAAAAGGAAGGTGGAGGAGAGCAAGGTCTCCAACATCCACCAGCTCCATGATGTCATCATGGAGGAGTGGAAGAGGACTCCAGTGTCAACCTGTGAAGCTCTGGTGAACTCCATGCCCAAGAGGGTTAAGGCAGTGCTGGAAAATAAATGGTGGCCATGCAAAAATTAGGCCCAATTTGAACATTTTCATTTAGGGGTGTACTCACTTTTGTTGCCAGTGGATTAGACATTAATGGCTGTGTGTTGAGTTATTTTGAGGGGCCAGCAAATGTACACTGTTATACAAGCTGTACTCTCAATACTTTACATTGTAACAAAGTGTTATTTCTTTAGTGTTGTCACAGTATAAAAGCTATTTTTCTTTAGTGTTGTCACAGTATAAAAGCTATTTTTTTTTTAAAAAAACACAACAAAGAAGCCAAAAAATATCCAGGATAATGACAGTATTTGAACTTGAGAAAGTATGAGAATGCCTGAAGCCATTGCCTTTGGAAATAAATCTCCATTCAATAGAATGCAGCACTTTCTTGGAGATTTTATAT